>JAQGCP010000415.1:0-17317 GCA_034699885.1 Acrobeloides thornei
AAAAATTTCATAAAAAATAAGGAGAAAGCAATAATTAACGAAAAATAAGTAGATGATGATTAATTCTGTGTCACCCTATAGATGTGCTCGGTAAAATTGAATTTCGACCCATTTTAGGAAATCTAAATCTCGACTTCGATGCCTCAATTTCTAAAAATGATAAATTTCGAAATTTGATTTCAAAAAAATTTCCGATGCCCGACAATATAAGGACCCCAAATTGATTTCATATATTACGTTTGGTTATTGAATATTCTATGATAAAACCAAATCCCCACTGAGATGGAACTATAATAATTAGAAACACTGGGTTATTAAAATCTTCATAAGACTTTAACATGAATGTGGCCAAGGTTCTTTCAACTGCTAACGATAAAATCATGAGGATATAACAATTCATTGCAGTAGCACGAGCGTTATCAAGATAATACTCAAAAGGCATATCGTCAGGTTTCCAATCAATAGCATCTAAGATTAGATAATTTTGTGAGCAATGCCACAGATCTCTCTGCAAAGATGTTCAATCCCCCTCCCCCAGTCGGCGAATCAAATTTTGACCTCAGAACAATTGCCCCGTAGGATGAGCGGAAAAAAGTTGCCCCCTTCTCAAGGTTAATATGGATTTTCTTCATAACAGAAATTTTTTCATAAATAATGACATACCTGAGCAGGGGGAAATGGACCCTCTCCTGTAAATTTTTCGGATTTGCCTCTATACCTCTCCGTAAAAAACTTGGAGACCTTTATTTTTGGTTGCCAACTCTCGGAGGAAGCTTAGGTAAAGGTACTAAGGCTCGGGGGGGGGGGAGTCGTAAAATTTACGGATTTGCCCCTATACCCCCTCCCATAAACTCTTAGAAAATATGGACCCCCTCTGCCCAGGTAACTGACTGGACTGGTTCTTTAAAGTTACAAAATTCGGTGGCACAAACAAACAGACAGGCATATCTCGTTTAATATTAAAAGATTTGAGACAATTACCGGCAAACAATTTTTTCTTCGAGACAATTTGAGACAATTCTTAGAAAATAATTGTCTCGAAGACAAAATTGTTTGGTGCTGTTAAACATAATTGTCTTTCTGCAGAGCTCTGTTCAAAATACCTTTATTTGGATCAAAAGAAATCGAAATCATTTGTAATAATCTACACAAAACTAACACCAAATATATAATAACCGCATTTCCCTTAATTCCAATCAAATTCCAATGAAATTGAGGATGTTTGAATACAATAAACAAAGTTACAAGAAGAACTTTTAGCGCAAATATCAAGAACACAAATTCGACATATAACAATCCTTGGAAAATTTTATACTCCGGGTCTGTAAAATTCATTGAGTAGAAGTCTGCTTTTATACTAACAATGTAAGTTACATAAGCCAAGAAAATGTGTCCATCCACCAAGAAAATGTGTTCGCAATAAATTTGAAATGAATCTTTTATTTGTTTATTAAATTAAGCACAAGAGAACATTATGGAAAATGGGACAAATGAAATTATTTTCAATAAGTGGAAATTT
Source organism: Acrobeloides thornei (assembly GCA_034699885.1). Lineage (NCBI taxonomy): Eukaryota > Metazoa > Nematoda > Chromadorea > Rhabditida > Cephalobidae > Acrobeloides > Acrobeloides thornei. The sequence continues at coordinate 1,520 of JAQGCP010000415.1, forward strand.
TTATTAATAACTTATGAAATCATGTCTAATCTTATGAATTCATGTTCAATCGGACCCAAAGCACACAAGAATTCTGTGGAAAACATGAATGATTTTCTCATATTTAATTAAAGTGGGACAGGTGAAATGAAAGGGATCAAGTTTGTGATAATCTCACCAATAACCAAACTCATGTCTAGCGATAAGAGTCGACTAGAAGCTGGGGCACTTTACCAAAAAAATTTTCAATCAAAATCGAAATTTATTAAAGAAAAAACTGATAAAAAGACGTTTAAAAATTGAAAAATTTTGAAAAAATTAGTCTCTAAAAATTAAAATTTTTTGCCGTAAAAATTTAATTATTTATAACCAAAAAATCGTGTCTCATCATAGCCAACTTTGAGATTATCGACAATAAAAATCGCCAATCTACTCCACACTGCAATGGCATCACTCTTTTGGGTATTGTCCAAATAATCCTCAGTTGTTCTAATTTTATCTGCCATTACTTGTGCCATTGCTTCCTTAAAAACATTGGGTATTTTTGTTTGGAATTAGACAATTTGAAAATACTTGAAACAAATCCCAGTGTTGTGGACGAAAACCAAGTTTTGCGTAAGAAACATGTCGAGCACCGATTTTATATAGGAAAGGTTTTACCATGTCAGTTTGGGCGACGTTATCAACGACTTTTGAAAGGGTCTAAACGAATACGTTGTTCAATAATAAGGCTTTTGAGCCTTATGTTGAATCTTTGAGGGGAGAGAGGGAGGGGGTATTGTAAAAAAAATAATTTTTCCATCAAAATTCATCATTTTTTCACCAAAAATCGTAGTTTTTCTGAGCATTTTTAGCCTAAAAACAAGCATTTTTCAACAAAAAATTTGTGAAAAAAGAGCATAAGGGAGGATTTTTGTCGAATTTAGAACAAAAAACACCAAAAAACATAAGGGGAGGGGACCCTTTTGTAAAATTGTCCCTCCGAAATGAAATTCTCGCTATGTACCTGAGTTCTTTCATCTCAAAAAAAAATTTTTCCATTTGTTACTTACTTGTGCAAAAATAAAACCTTGCATATGAAACTCTTTCGACTCTTTCCATTTCGCTCCATGCTGATGAATTTTTGGGAAAAAATTCTTCACTTCCGGGTAGTTTTCAAAAATATAAGTATAGATACTAGCCCCAAGATCGCTCAAATCATCTTCATTATCACTCCAAGTAGCTTTAACAAGCATCGCATCATATTCACTAGGTTGCCAAAACGCAGGGTCAAATTGTTTTTGAGTTAATTGAGGCGAGAGCTCTCCACAACAGAACATGATGTGTGTGAGACAGATTTATAGAAGAATAGACTAGGGTCTAGCAAATGTTTATAAATGTAAGATAGAGATTTTTTGATATACGGAAGTAGAATATGATTGGCATGATTTCCGGCATATTTGTTGTTCCGTTCCATTTATAATCTAATTTTAACAACATCATTTCCGTATAGACAGAACAAATCCATAAGACATTAAAATACATGTTAAGAGAAGATGTCTCGAAATGTGAACCCGGGTGGCCATAGTAACGAACATTCGAATCAATTTTTGAAACCGTGGTATACCCCTAAGGACCTTTTTTTAGCTTGAGGTAGTCTTCTGACACCCGATTTTTATGGACCACCTCATATGTTCGGTGGGGTCAATGCGTGGTCCCCCCCTCAATTTTGGGTTTGTGCGTGCGTGGGTCAGGGAGAGGCTCCCCCCCCCTTGCCGACCTATGATCCAGCTGCTTATTTGACCTTTAACTCTGAGCTACGAGCGGATTTCATTGAGTTTTCTCTTGCGCCGAATAAAATGGCTGAGGAGATGGTGTCATCAATTGCGGGGATGAGTTAAGTGTGGAGAAGACCAAACGCGGTTGAAGGGAGACGTGTCGATTGCGTCAAAATTATTTGCGTTTATTTTTGTTTGCGTCAAAGGTTAATTGCGTCATCCAACATTTGCGTCAATTTTTGATTGCACCAAATTTCGATTGCGTCAACAGACATTTGTGTCATCCTACATTTGTGTCAATTTTGACGCAATCAAAATTTGTGCCATCCGACATTTATGTTAATTTTGACGCAATCAAAAATTGACGCAAATGTCGGATGGCGCAAATATCTGTTGACGCAATCGAAAATTGACGCAATCAAAAATTGACGCAAATGTCGGATGACGCAATTGACCTTTGACGCAATCAAAAATTGACGTAAATAATTTTGACGCAATCGACACGTCTCCCCGCCCCCCCTCGTCGCTCCGAAGGCGCGAAGAAAAATTTTTGTACATAATGATCTCCCCTTATGAATTTTTCGAATTTTCCCGACTTTTGAAAGTTCAGCAGCCTGTCATCATATCCAGCCTACGCCTCTGTTGGATGCCTTACTTCGGGAACCCAAAATAAAATTGGTGTGATCATTATTCCATAAACAAAAATATGATAAAACCCAGCGAAAAGTAACAAAAATTTCGGCTTTTCAAATAACTCATTCATTCTACCAAGAGATAGTTGTGCTCTTCTATATATTAAAGCCAAAAACAGGGCAAAATTCTTTTGAACATATAACGAAAAAAGAATTGTAAACTGTGGTATACCACCAACAATATTTGCTATAGGTCCATTAAAATATCCTGCAAGCATTGGAAATAATATTACTGGCTGCGTTAAAATGACCCAAAGATCAGTTAGAAAGCCCCAAAAAACGCAATTCAATAAAAACCATTTGTAATAACACAGTGTTTTTGCTTGAAATAAGATCAAGTAAACCATAAGTGGAAAAGAGAAGCAGCTTAAGACAAATGAGATTTTTGAAGCAATACCAAATATCTCCACAACTTGTGGTACAATAAATGCGCTACTTGTATAATTGAAGCAGATACTCATGATTTATTGACCAAGTAGTCCCCTCTATATAAATTGGAGGGTGGCGTAAGATGGTTTTGGGGTGTGGGAAACGAACGGCTAAGCAAGTTTTATCGATTTAACACATTCAGGAAACGTGGCAAAAATGAGTATAACAAGAATAAGAAAAGTAATAAACATGGTAATTAGACTACTTACTTCAATTGACTTGGTTTATTGGAAAGAAAAGTTAATTATATAGTTATTAGCTTTAGAGAAATATAGGATGTATAGAAAGGTGCCAGTGGCATGCGCAGGAAAAATTTTGCGGGGGCAAAAACACAAGGGTCTCCCTTACACATTTCCAGGGTGGTAGACCTCCATGAGCGTCGTAAATGGTCAAAGAATACCCTAACTGGGTCTGATTGTTGTCAAACTTCACGTATTTTTGACATTTTTTCAAAAAAATTTTAACATTTTAGGGGCCATTTTTTAGACAATTTTTTATCTTTTTTCCTGAATTTATGTAAAAATCACAAAAATGGTCCTTTGTTCGAAACATCCTGTACTAAATCAATGTTCAAATTGTAAATTCAGGTGTGTTTTTTTTGCGTCATATGCACTTTTATGAATACGTGCTTTTTGCATAATCAACATTCGTTTGAATCTGACGAAAATGTAGTTGATTAGGCTATAGAAATGTAAAAAAAATTTGTATATAGCTCGTTTTCAATCACATGATGTACTTGGTCATCGCTGGCATTTCTTTAAAACTTGTTTGTCAGAGAGTTGTAGCGAGAAATTTCAATTTGTCATTTAAATATTCATCCTAAAAAATGTCGAATCAAACGTCAAACACTAGTGCAGGAATTATACTTGTAAGATTTTATTAATGGGTTTCTGTTGGTCCCTCCCCCCCCCCTCCCACATACGCATAAAAGAAATCGACGTTGCAATTCTAGTAAGAAACAATCCTGATCAAAAAAATCTCAGATAGGAAATTTTTTCCTAGTTTTTTGTTCTAGTACTTGACTAGATTTTTATCAACGTTGATTACGAAATTGTAAAAATTTAGATTGCCTTCTATACCTTTCTTTTGACCGCCTAAGCAATATTTTTTAGGACAACCATCTACGAACTGAGATATTTCTCCCATCAATTATAATGATGACGGTTTCAATTTTTGGCCAATTTGGAAATGCCAGTATTGTATGGGCAACTTTGAGAAATAAGTAATTTAGGGGTCCAAAATGAACATAGCAAATTTGTAGACATTTACAAAGTCGTTGCAATTGGTTGATTGCGATGAACGCCGCCGTTGATGTAATACATCAATTTAGCCATTACATTTTTGCTTATTTCATTTTTACCGGAATCAATTATACAACAGCGAAAACTTGCTTTTTTCTTCAGCAACTATCATTTATTGCATTTGTTGTTGGGATGATTTTTATTGTTTTAGTTGGAGTGGATCGAACTTTTAGTGTTTTATTACCTACCAGGTAAGCTCTGTTTCCTGATTCTTCCCAGGTTTTAGCGGAGTTGAACCAATCATGTCAATAAACACGATGTTATTAAGGTTTATTGAAATTCAGGCAACTTTTTATTAAAACTTTTATTACAAGTGCAATAAAAAGTTGCCTGAATTTCAATAAAATCGTGATTATTGACACGATTGGCTCAACTTCTCCATAATCTGAATTCGGGAAGAATCAGGGAAAAGAGTTTCAATTAATCCGCACAAATCAAATATTTTGTATATGCAAAATTTTGCATCTTTAGATATAAGACATTGAACCCAATTTTATATATGAGCGTGATGGTATCATTTCCATTAACATATACAGTTTTATACTGGGCATTTTCATATAAAGAAATGCTTACTTTTGCTGATCAGTAAGACTTTTGAAAGCAGAAAAATGAAATCAAATTCTCAATTGATATGCCTATTTTTAGGATGGTTATATGTAATATTGGCTCAGGAAATGGACCAATTATTTCAAATATTGGAATTTATTTTAATTATGTTATTGAAGGTTTAATGGTTGTTGTATATGGCATCATGTTTTTAAGTTTTGTTTTACGAAAAAGTATGCTCTAACAGACAAGAGCTTGAGGTTGGAGGGTGGGATTGTTAATCTTGGAGAAAAATCTATTTTACAGTTCTGGAATATTCGATTGACTGATTCTCGCCCGCGCCCTCTCAAAAATCTATATTTAAAAAACTGTTTAGACCAAAACTCGGCGTCTAGAAAAGTGATCAAATCACTATCCGTAATCTTAATAATTATATTAATCTGTTGGCCAGGCATGTTCATTTATCGGCCTTTAATACTTTCCTTGTTTCCTTCATTATTTGGGGACAATCTTGAGCTTCAAATGGAATATCTTGGAATTTTTATAAATATTGGAGTTGCGTCAAATTATTATGTTTATTACATGTTCAGGTAACTTTACTAAATATTTACAAATTTAAAAAAGTATCGGGGATCGAAATCTCTGTGACTCCGAGCGGCATATGTACCTACAAGAACTATAGGTACATTGTTCTTTATATACAATATAATTTTCTCGGAAATTTTTTTGGAGGGGTACAAGTGGTGTCGATCGTCTTCTCTCATCTCATACAACTTTTGTTTTTGGTGGTACAGGGTTGAAATCTAACTCATCCTAGATCGTCTGGACAGACACACAAACTTTATATAGTAGTAGTAAGATTTTAGCCGAGATTATCGGGCAGCATTTCAAAGACAACTTTCTTTTATTCCATATTGTCGCAAGGTAAAAAAACAGCAGGTACAAACAGTTCACCAACAAACTCAAGCAGTTTCTGGAATTCGAAGCATTTTGAAAATAAACAACTTGACTACTAGTAAAAATCATAGTACTGTTTCTGTCAAACATGTCAGTTTTTGAATATGATCAGTTTATTTACAATAAATAATTGATGTATATTTACATTCTTATGATTCTATAGGGGGTCCAGCAGGGGTCGAAGTTGGGCCCGAATCATCCGGGTCGAAGCCTGGGCCCGATGGGCCTAAGCCCCTGTCCCGGGCCTTACGGGCCGGGCTTGGGCCCGTTTCGACCTCTGGAGTCCAGTCTTGACTTTTCATGCGGAAAAACATAAAAATAAAGACCTCACCTCCACGCAGACAAGCTCAAAAATTAAGATTCCCCACCTCCCACGCAGATGATCCAAAAAATAAAAACCCTTGCGTGGCCTCTGGTGAAGTGGTGCATGGCCATTGCACGTTTCTCCATGGCTATCTGGCATATCGGCTTCCATTCGAGACTTTCCAATAGTTCCAGATATGATGCAGTGAAATCGTTGGCGCATAGCTTGGCGGCGAACTTCTTGACTCGTTCGATGGAGTTTTGGAAGACGGTCTGAGATGGATACCAGGCTTCGATGGTGTATAGTAAGATCGGTTCGATGGTCGATTTGTAGAGTTTCTCGAAGGCCAAATTTAAAATTTCTTCAAAATTAAACAAATATTGTTCACGTGTCCCCCCGAAATTCTTCAAATAAATGATGGGGGTATTCCTGAAAGGTCTCGCAATGCCCTTCAATAATAAACACTAATGGTCAGAACTTTTCCGCCGACATGTAATGATTGCCAATTAAATGTGAATCCAAAGTTTTTAGATATTTTATTTCAGCACATAAAAAATATTTTACACAATTATTTCAGCAAATGATAAAACGAACAAAAAATCAATCTCAAGTTACAAACAAAGCTACACCGGTGGTGACTATAGTAAATAATAAAACCTTAAAGTCAATGAAAGAAAAACAAAATTCATTGGTTTTTAACAATTTGAAAAGTTTTAACTTTACAATATGAATTTTTTACGAGCTATTTTTTCATAGGAGTAAAGTAGAAATGTTTTTTCATGCTTGACTTAAAACAAGAAGTTTGCTTAAACATCCCCTCAACTGTTTCTTTTTTATATTCAGTAAGCCCAAGCCACGATTTCGATGTTTTGATTTTTTCTACTGACCAAGCTATATAATCTTCTTGAATTGAACGATTTACATAAAATTAATAGTTTAGTTTATAAATGAACGATAAAAAAATTCTTACAGCTATTATCATGTCATTTAATGATTTGATATGAGCATTTTTCGAAAACTCTTTGTCAACTTCTCTAATTAACCACGAACCGTCATGATTTAGGTAAGATACATGTAATGGCCACGCTGAATAAATACAACATAGATCAGAAAAAGAAGGAATTAGTAACTCGTATGTTTTTTCTTCTTCATCTGTATGATTTTGTGAACTTAGTTGATTACTTGCACAGTCGCTACTATCTTCTGTGACATCCATTCGACCCATTTTATAAATTTGATTCAAGGACTTAAGGCTTCTATTTTCTATAATACCGTGATCTTGTAAGTCTAAAAAGATTTATAAGAAAAAAAACCATTGTTTATAAAATTTTTGCACTCTGTATAATGAGGTATTTTTGTTTTATTGATAAAATTTACTAGATAACGAGCGACTCCGGCTCTCAACAGAGTTCGGTCTTAGGCCTGATGCTTATCCGACGCAATGCAATATCAAAAATAGGCACAAAATTTACTAAATGAACCATATCTCCATGCTAGTAAGGCAAAAATTGCGAAATCTTTTTTTATATTTTATTCTTCAAACCTTCCTCTACATTTTTGTAAAACATCATTTTAAAATTCCTTTTGAATTTTTAGAAAAATCAATTGCAAAATTGAAAACCTTTGTCGGATTGAATAACCGATCCAACAAAGGTTTTCAATTTGGGCGGCCGATTCCGATCGCTGGAGGCTGATTCCGAGCGCCGCTGCCGATTCCGAGGCTGTTGGCCGATTACGGGCGCTGGAGGTTGATTCCAATCGCATTTGTCTAATTCCGAGCTCTGAAGGTCGATTCCGAGCGCCGGTGGCTGATCTCAAGTTCTGGAAGGTCGATTCTAAGTGCTAGATGCAGAGTCCGTTTGCAGACGGCCGATTCCTAGCACTGGAGGCCGATTCCTAGCACCAGCGACCGATTACAAGTGCCAGATGCAGATTCAGAGCACTGGAGGCCTATACCGAACACCAGCGGAAAGGTGCGTGTAGAGAACGATGATACAGACAAGCTTTTCTCCTTTAATAGATAAGATACCTCCTCTGCATGCTTGAATTATAAATATTTTTGGCTTTCCCGCTAATATATCCGTGTTGACACATTCGATAATTTTGTGAATTGAAATACTATCTGTTTTCTTTCCATCTGTTCCAATTAACTGATCATGGTCACCATGTGTTAATATTGCCACGATAAAGCTGCTATATTTTTCCTGCTCTGGACATTCTGCATAGGATTTTACTATGTCTCTCATTTTCTAAATTTTATTCCATTTTTAAATTTTTTTATTCAACTTTTCTCTACCGTTGCACTTAGATCTTTTTCCAAAATCACTTTGTATTCTAGTTTTTTAAATAATTTTTCTAGTCTTTGTTCATCTTTTTCGGTACCTACTCTATTACCACCAGGAAACGGAAACGTAGTATTGCTAATAATTAATGCAATGCCTTTAGGTTCCGAGAAATTTGGATAGATCTAAAAAAAGGTTATTAAAATTTAGCAACGTCTGGATTTCTAACTTCGCAAAGGGACATTCGACATGCATATATAATTCGTAAATGAATGTCCGAATTAAATTCCACACATTCATCGTTGCTCAAAAAGTATAGAAGTCCTAAAATTTTATAAGATAATACAGTGAACTCCCGTTAAGTGGGCCACCCCTCTAGGGTAGCCCGCTTTACTGTATGTTGACAATTTTGGTCTCCACAAGTCAACGTTGGAGCATGTCTGTTCGAAGCGAGAAAAAGTCGATTCCCCGCCTAGAAAAACCTAAGAATCGACGATTTTCTCATAAAAATATTTTTATATCATGAAAATGATTTATTGACCCTGATTCAGTGTATAATTTGGCTTGTTGAAACGAAAATGAAGAATCAACGAAATGCAGTGGGGTGCAGACACCGGAAATTTTTCATGTTTTACCTTTTTTAGTTGTAATATTAATGTTAAATGGTAGAAATTGATTTATATGTTGTAAATCTATCTCTAAATTTGCATCCTCTTCTAACCATATTCCTGTTTGTTTCGCAAATTTTAATTTCTCATCGATGAATTTTTGTTTTTCTTCCTTCAACAAAATTTCTTTTTGAGCAATCAATTGACTCTGTTCCTCTAGCATTGCATTCTTTTGAAGATTTTCGATTTCTAGTTGGGTAATTTTTTTATTCATAGCATCTAATGTTTGTCCTCGGTTATTTAATGAAAGATTTGAATCAATTATACCTAAAATGTTTTTTTACAAATTCAAATCTTCATAAAACCTACTAGTTTCATCAGATACTGAGATCGTATCAATGCCTTCATCTATCGTGGTAATGCCTTCATCTATATTTTTTATTTCATCTAATTTTACCTACAAAAGAATCAAATCGTGGATCTGCTTTGTTTAATAGTACTATCGTGCAGGGCTGTCAAGAAACTATCATTTTGTGATATTTTGAACTATTGTTCGCCAGTTCAAACTATCATAAGAACAAATGCTAAGAAGGGCTAATAAGTGCATAACTTTTTTCTCTTTTTTTAGAAATGACCTAAATAGGGGTAATTTTATACGGGGAATCTGAATTTCACATTGCCGAGATCTGAAAATCTTTCCCCGAATCAATAAAAGGCTATTTATATGACGTATGGCATGTGATTTTTTCACAAATGTGGCCCTAAAGTCATATAAATAGCCTTTTCTTGATTCGGAGAATGATTTTCAGATTTCGGAAATGTGAAATTCGGATTCCCCGCATAAAATTACCTCTATTTAGGTCATTCCCAGAGAAAAAATTTCACGTTCAGTGCGATTGCTAATCTATACTATCTCCGAACTGGCGAACAATAGTTTAAATTATCACAAAATTATAGCTTCTGACAGTCCTGCTACCGTGATTCAAAAACTCGGATTTTTGCGATTTTTGCGAAAAATTTTTTTTATTTGGAAAACCGACTTTTTAAGAATTCTCGGGTACAAGAAATCGATTGCGTACATTTTCGAAGCGTGAAAATATTTCCCTGACCTTGAATCTGGGAATTTCCGCTCCAAAAATCGAAAAAGCGCGAAAAAATCCGATTTTGAATCACCAAGCAACATACCTCTATTTTTTGCATATATTCAGCAAACTCTTTTTTCACAACTCTCAACTTGTTTTTTGCAAAATACACGCCGAGCTCATTAAGCTTTTCGATGTCATATCGATCTTCTATCTTTAAGAGACAAGACGATATAAATTCTTTGGTTTCTTTCGAATAATTTGGTAAAAAATCATCTGTATCCAATTTGCTACCATCTATACTTAGTATATAATTTTCAAAACGTGGAATATCTGATTGCGATACAGTTTCACCTTCTTTTAAGTAAGGTAAACGACCGGATTGTGTTTCCCATAAGGTTATTCCAAGACTCCAAACGTCAGTTTTAAAGATTTCTTTCGATTCATTGATCTTTATATAGTCTTGTTTTATGTAATCTAAACCGAAAAGTTCTGGGGCCCAATATGCAATTGTGCCGGATGGACTAAGATCAGTTTTTTCGACTCTGTCAAGATCAATAGAGGAACCAAAGTCACATAATTTGATCTCACACGAACGATTAAGAAGTATGTTTGTCGGTTTGATATCCCGATGAAGTATCTTCTTTGATTTGCAATAATACAACGCATCCACAAGACTAATTATGATGTAAACTAATAAATTTTCTGGGAACAAGCCAAAAGCATGAATCCAGTGATAGAATTGACGTAAATTACAGTCCATAAGCTCCATGTATAAACGTGATTCGTCGTTAGTGTCAATAAAATATCCATAAAATTTAACTATGTTCGATGCGTTTGAAGCGTATCGCAAATTTTCAAATTCATTTCTAACTCGTTCGACAAGTTGCATTTTGTGAGTAGTGTTTTTTAAAGGAATAGTTTTAATAGCAATATCTTTTTGTCGGTAAGAACCACTCTTAACATCTTTATAAGAATTTGATTTTTCATTACGACTTATAAGATTAATGTTTTCGATCTCATTATAAATAAATAATTCGCCTTCTTGTTCGATTGTGTCTATAGTTTTATGGCATGTTTGATTCTAAAAATCTTATTTATTACAATTTTTGAGACTTTTTTCCTATTTTTTGACATGTTCCAGGTGACTAGGCTAAAAGTTAGTAGTGGAATCGTGTTCAGCACATTAACAATAAGGGGTCATCCAGATACGTAATCAAAATTTCGGGTTTTTTGACAAAGAAAGTCAATAAAAAATTTTGGGGTCCCTCCGAAATTTCGGAGCTCGTACGGGTATGCCTATGTCACTGATTATTATCAAAAATGACACCCACATTCCACCAATTTAATGTTCATTTACCACCAAATTTAAAAAGTCATATAACATCCTTATTACAGTGGACCTAGCGTCTACTGGCTGCAGAAAAAAGTCAGAGGTTCCTTCCTCTCGGAAAGGAACCTCTGACCAATCTCGGGATCATGGAAAAAATTTCTCAAATTAGGCACCCTTGGTTTCTTTAAAAAACAACATTAAAACTGACCTGATGATATTTCTTAATGATATCTTGTACAAGTTTTTCTGATCCTATTGCTCTATAATTTTTTAAAAAGTCGTTGTTTTTAAGAGCCTCATGATTAAGTCTTTTTTCGATCGGTTCTAAACAAGATTTTACTAAATTTTTAATTTCTTCGCTATATCCGTTAAAGTGGTCTTCGACCGTGTTGTTGGTATTTAAGTTGATGATCATATTTTGAAGCAAGATTATGTTAGTTGGGACTTTTCCGTTTTTGTCTCGATATGGAACAGAGCCACTAACAAGTTCAATAAGAGAGATGCCGAGACTCCAAATGTTGGCTAGAGCGAGTTCAGATTTCTCATTTTTGAAATATTCTGGAGGCCAATAACATAAGGACTCTAAAATGATATATCTAGTATAACTTTGTTGTTGAAACTGCATTTCACTCAGCGCTCGGAATTGTCCTGCCCTGGAATTTTCAGCTAGGTATTGGCTTTTGGATTCTGGCAATCTGCCTCCGTTACTCGGAGTCGGCTGTTGGTCCTTGAAATCGGCAGTCGGATTTCGGAATCGGACGCCAACACTCGGAATCGCCGTCATCGCTCAGAATCACCCGAAGTCTATGAATCGGCCTCACAAACTCATAATCGGTCGCCGGTCCTCAGAATCGTCCATCGGTCTCTGGTGCTCGTAACCGGCGGCCTTCGTGCGGATTCGGTCGAAAAAGCAAGTCCAAAGAACGAGCTTTGTTGGTTGAAAAGGGGATGTCGAGATCTGCTTCGAATGGTTCTCGGTCCATTTTACGGGGGAATGTTGCCTGAATTTCAGGCTCCTACCGAACCAATTCGATAACTATAAAATTTTCCGAGAAACTTTCTTACCATTAAAAGTACTAGCTAAAGATTCTTGTAAAATTCGAGATTCTCCAAAACCACACAATTTTATGGCTCCACTTTGGTTTAGAAGGATATTATCGGGCTTAACACTTTGGTAGATGATATCTTTCGACTTGTATGCTGCTAGAGCCTCAAGTACGATTACAATAATGTACCCAAGAAACACTTCATCCAATTTTTCCTTATTTTCAATAAATTTCAAGGATATTTCCTAAATTCATTAATTTCATATTTCTATCATTTTTGTAGGAAATGTTTAAATTAGGGACAAGTTTTCGGACCCGACCGGGATTCGAACTCCGACCTCCTGGCTACCGTCCAAGAGCACTACCATTGTGCTACCGAAACCTACAACTGATGTCCGCTAATTTAAAAATTTCCTATATTTCCACGTTCTCGGCGTGGTTAATCCGAGCTCTACTATTTCCAAAAATGACGAAAAAAATGTTTTTTATTGACCTCTTTTTTCTAGTAGTAATTCGATGTGGCGCGCACTCCCAAATCATGAAAATGCTTCCTTGACCCTGAATCAGGAAAGTTGATTTATAAGCGAAAATTCATTAATTTGAAGTCAGAGATGCGTTTTCATGTATAAATATGAGCCTAGGAGAAGGTGGCTGTGAAGTTTTATAAGGATCTGAGCTCAAATAACAGGTCAAGGAAGGTACCCAGGGAGCCCAGGCCAATAACAAAACAGGTATGACTCACCACATCAGGTGATCGAAATTCGTCATTGTCAACTTTAAATCACGTCATTATTATGTCGAAATCTGTTGAATCATCAAAATATCATCCCATAAAATGTTGAAATACGGGTGGAGTCATACCTGTTTGGGGTGGAGATTTAACGCACCAACAAGGGTATAAAAGGGGCCACCCAAGCCTATAGTTATCAATCCTGGCTAAGATAAAACTCCGATAAAAATTCTGAAACAAAAAGCTCAGCTCCTTAAGATTGGTTAAAAAAATCGAAAACCCTAAAATTTAGATTTTTCGAAAACATCGTTTCTAAGGTAATTTGAGCGGGGAATCGATTGCATTATTTTTATTATATTCGAGGCATGAAAACGATTATCCGTCCAAGAATCAGGAATTTCCTTTAAAAAAATCAATTTTTACCCTGAATCAGGGTCAAGAAGCATTTTTTATGCTTCGAGAATGCACACAAGCAATTCCCCACACCAAACTTATCCATAGAAGAGTCAACTTTGGAAATTAACCCGTCTTTTCCGCCCATCCTAAAAATAGGTAGTGCCTTAATGTGTGCATAAAAAAATTATAAAATTTGCTTTCGACCCAACTCTTTTTGCATGTCGTAATTCGCGTTTTAGGCAAAAGGAAAAATCAAGTTGTGTGCTTTTTAAACTTGTCTATATTTTTCTGTGAGAGTTTGAAAATTCGAAACTATGGTGTTAACAAGGTAAAATTGGTTAGTTTGTTAAAAATCGAAAAAGTTAATTTTTGGAAAAATTTTTTTGAAAAAATATTTAAAACTACGTACGAACTTTCAAAAAATATTTTTTTGCATTTAACAAGTCAATAAATTTGAGCTAAAAATGACTTTGAAAGCATATTCTAAAAATAGGATGGTCGACATTACCCTATACCATCCTAAATTTAGGCATTTTTAGTTTTTACGCTCTAATAAAGATTTTGGACAAAATAAAAACATTGTTGTGCAAGTTCAATTATGAATAAACAAAAAATCATCATAAGACTACAAAAATCGATTCTCGGAAGAGACGGGTTAAAATGATATATAGTTTGTGGGGGTAAACTTTAACCTCCTATGAAAAAATTGGTTCCGATATTCGCACCCCCTATAATAATAAATTTGATGATGCTAAAATCATAAATATAAAAAACCTATTCCTCTGCCCGTACGTACGGGCAGAGGAATAGGTGACACACGATGGCGAACAATTTCTGATCACTTGCGTCAATCGATTTCTCGTTCCCGAAAACCCCTGAATACTAAAAATCAGCCAATTTGGAGAAAAAATTTTTTCGAGAAGCGTACTGGGCGTGCAGCCCCGTAAAATAGAGAATTATAAAAATCTTATAAATTTTCTTATATATGTTATTTTATTATTTTTTATGTTTATTTTATTTTTTTATTTTTTTAATTGAAAATAAGTTTTTATATTTATAAAAAATAAATCTACTCAAAAATTGAATTTACTAGTACATCTAGATTTGGTACAGAAAAAAGCCAATCTGGCACAAAAAATCTTTTTTCTAGTACACCTAAGCTGGTACACGAAAAGTACCAACCCCTATGAAAAAACCTCTTAAAAATCGAAAAAATTGAATTTTTAAATTTTTTTAGTGAGTACTCCAAATTTTTTTTGTTTCATGCACACCTAGCCCCTACCTATTAACTTTTAAAAAAGATCGCATGCCAATCCGATTTGCCGTGATCTCGTGGTGACGCACATACGGACGGACACAGGAATAGATTTTTTATATTTATATTTTAAATTTAGGAAGCGTGGTTATCCAACACCGAAAAATTATGATTGGAAAGCTCTTTATTTCTTAGAAAACTATGCAATTTATATTCTTCGATATGACGCGATTTTTGGAACTGATGATTCTAATCCCAACGAGACATCCATATGGCGTAACCGCTACATAACTCACTTGCCCGAAGATATAAGTAAGGAATATGAAAATACTATATATTTTTCTCATCTTCTTAAAGGACCGGTCCACTTTTGGGGAGTTGATGCCATGTGATCAGGGATTTCGTTTCAATAACCCAAAACATTGTTCAAATTCAATCATTTTGATGTCATTTGATTCGTCTCGGCGAGATATAAAAAATGCTGTCGGACCCTCTAAATTCGATCTAGTAAAATGTTTTCCTATTTTTAATTTCCTTGAAAAAAATTCCTAGGCCTGAAAATTGACTTTTAAAAATCATTTAAAAATGAAATATTGAATTATGATACTTCTACCATAATTTTAATCACATTCAATGATATTTTTTTAATTTTTAAAAGTCAATTTCCAGGCATAAAAAAATTCAAGGAAAATAAGAATAGAACAATGTTCTACGAAGTCAAATTTAGGGGGTCCGATAAAAATTTTTTTAAACTCTCAAAAATCACCCTCGGGGATCGAATCGACGGGCCCAACGTTGCTTAACTTGCCAAATCGGACGGCATCGTTCCTTACTAACTTTTAAAGGTACAGGGTCAGAATGGGCTCATTAAGGCATGACCATACTTTTATGGTCAGAACCAGTGTTTATTTTTGTACAAAATAAGAGGCGTTAAATTGTTTTGTTATTGTTTTGTACAAAACAAAACTATGAATGCTAATATTGTTTTGTACAAAACAATAACAATAGTTGAATTTATAAAGTGACGCTCCAAGTTGAATTTATAAAGTGAGATTAATGCATGGGAAAGTTTTTTAAAGTCATTTTTATTCAAAACTCGCA
>JAQGCP010000416.1:0-17299 GCA_034699885.1 Acrobeloides thornei
CAACCAACCGTTTATGATGACTATAAATTCTTGACAAAGGCACAATTGGAAGAAATCGGTCTAAGCCATTTGGTTGGGACGAATATGCTGCGAGCTTACATGCATGGTTATTTCATGGACATGAAGCTTTATAATAAAGCTGTTACGCTGACTCAACCGTTTGCTTATGAGAAGTATAAGGAGAGAAAAGTATGGTGTTATGTTAATTATAAGATCCCTCTAGGGCTAAAAAATTCACTTCGAAAAATGTGTAAACGCTATTTTAATTAGTTACATGTTGTTTCTTTTGTGTCATTAAAGCATCCGAACTCGTCAAAATTTTTGGCGAGACCTATATAGTTTTGTAGAACAAACTCGACTTTCAGCCAAACAGAAAAAATTATCACTGAGGAGATATACAGGGTTTTCCACAAAAAAACCCTCCATTTGGTCGTTTTTGACGAAAAAATTTTTCTCGGGATATTTTTATACGAGAAATTGGATTGTGCGCACTTAAAAACACCTCCCAGATCATGAAATATCCAATTTTAAGTAGGTATTTCTACCGAAAATAACTGAAAAACAAAAATCGTATATAACCTAGAAAGCATTTTCAAGGGTTTTGATGCGCGAAATCTATTTCTCGCATAAAATTACCCATAATGAGTAATTTTGTAGAAAAAAATTTTTTTGGAAAATTTTCACCAAAAAATAAGTAGCTTTCAAAAAAGCATTCTGAGTTTGACTTTATGGAACTTGGAGTCGTCACGAAAGCAAGATCAATGAGCTTTGGGTGAGGTGAAGATTCAAAAATGGATCTTTACCTCAATCAAAGGTCGGACATTTAAACATAGCTGTAGGTGACAAAAGAGAGTGCAAGTGCACTCCCCTCCCCCACACTCCTCAAGAACTTTAATTTCCTTCTTGGCTCTACTTATATTTGTTACTTAGATTTTTTTAAACTCATCTTTTAGATCAAAGAAAAGGTCGAAGAAGAACGTGAGACCAGTTTGATACCAAAGAAAGAAAAATTACCTAAAGTGAACAAAACCCTCGCTGCCAAATTGCAAATCGAAGCATCACTGGCCGAAAAATCCAAAGCCAAAAAGAGCAAGGAAAAATTGGAAGTGGCTAGCGGCTTATTGAAAGACGACCGTTTCAAGGGGCTGTTTGAAAATCCTGATTTTGAAATTGATGAAGAGAGTGAACAGTTCAAACAGCTGACACCAGCGCTCAAAAAATTGGAAATGCAGAGTAAGAAGAAAAAGAAGGGTGATGATTCGACTGATGAAGAAGAGGTGTGCTTATTCATGAAAATTTCATGTTTTATATTAATTTTTTAGAAAGAAATCCATAGTGGATTATTTATGGAGGATGAAGAGAGGACTTCTAGTGAAGGGACATCAGATGAGGAGGAAAGTGGCACAGATGAGGATATTTCTGATGAAGAAAGTGAAAATGAGCAAGATTTGACTAAGTCGCAACCACGCCCTTCAAATTTTGGTAGGATTCAGTCAATAAATTTTCATATACCACTTGAACCTATTCAGTATATATCCATGTGACAAAATTTGTTTTTTATAGAAGACACATACGATGAACAAGAAAGTCAGACAAAGAAAAAGCGACCTAAAAAACCAAAATCTTTCAAATTCGTCGAGTTGAATTCTAGTCAAGATTTTGCTTCTCTACTACCTTCTGGCAGTACAAATGAAGCTGAGGTAATATTTGGCTTCATTAATATTCACCTGATCCCATACAACGAATTATTAACTGTTGTATGGGTTCAATTGATTGAAATTAAGTAATACAAACAGTGCAAAAAATTTTAGTCCCAAATGACACTTGCTGAACGTCGAGCTGTAATGAAGAAGAAACATGGTGGCGATATTATAGAAGAGATGCCATTTGAGGGCAAAGCGATCACATTTTCTATGAAAAGTAGATTTTTTGTACTTTTGAAATTTCTTAATGTGTGATTTTTAGAGTCCAAAGGTGAGCAACGAAAATCTGAGAAAGAAGAACGACAAAGGAAGCATGTTGAAGAACGCAAACAAGTGCGCCGTTCAGCTGGTAGCATAATGAGATTTGCGAAGAGGTTACCGAGTACCGTGACTGGAAATACAAGAGGAAGAGGTGGACGAGGCAGAGGTGGCCAAAATAGAACTCCTAGAATTTAATATATGATTGTTAATTGTTAACTTCTTTGTTTTGTTATTGTTAAGTTTTCCGGTGTTAAAGTTAATAAATAAAGTTGATTTTTTGATGGTTAACTGGTCATTGTTGTTTTATCATTTTTTAAATATCAATTTGCATAATTGTGAAGAGTTTATGTTTTAGATCGAAAGGGACGGGCCGGACTCCTCTCGAAGGCTGGCTCTTTTGGGCCCGGCTTCTCGAAACTAATCATGTTCTTTTTATTGCAACATGTCAATTAATTTTTCTTGATTTTTTTAATTTGACACCAACATTGTTTTATTCACTTTAATTGAATGAGCGGAATACTTTTTTATCAAACAAAAAAAGAAAAACAGGCATTTTGTTTGCTGTTGAGTTAAGCAATGTTGGGCCCGCAGATTCGATTCACAGTATTGTAAAACTCTATTTTCAAAAAATTTTTGCTCCATTTTTTGAAAATCCAAAATTTTACCCACCGGGGATCGGACATACGGGCCAAACTTGCTTAATTTGCTAGATCTGAAGTGCGACTTCCTTGTATACTTCACAAATAGTGTACCCACTTTTTTGCTTAAACAGTATAAGAAAGTGGATAATTTTGGCAAATTTGATTTTTTTTAAATAGCAACTAATTGTTTCATTAATCATCTTTTTATTGATTCAGGAAAATTGAGTTATGTGGAATAAAAATTGGACTGACGATGAGATTATTTGCAAGCCTAAAATTTGTAAGCCTTCTATTCTCGGATACAAACTTTTGACATTCCAAAAATTTTTTTCGAACATATGTACCCAACGTTGCTAGATTGGACGAGCGGCTTCCTTATCCACTTCGCAATAGTGTGCCCACTTTTTTTGTTTAAACAGAGTATAAAGTGGATAATTTTGCCAAATTTGTTTTTTTTAAATAGCAACTAATCGTTTCATTAACCAATCTTTTGATTGATTCAAGAAAATTTAGTTATGTGGGATAAAAATTGGGCTGATGATGAGATTATTAAACCTAAAAAATCTCACAACCAAAAGAGCTCTACAACAAAAAATCCTATTGGAAAACTTTATTAGCGTCAACTTCTCAAGCTACACTCGAGCTAGACTTAGCCACACCATATGCAGGTGGTGCATTGCGTGAAAAACCGGCTGATATTTCTTCTATTAAGCTGTGGACAGATTTTTCTTATGCCGAATCAACATGTTCGACCGAAACTGAAGAGGTTGCAAGTAATTAACTAATTTTGTACCCTTTGTATAAAATTTTAGGGTACACACAGGAAGAAATTGCGCAATTATACCATTTGGCTGTGGGATTTTGTGGGTCAAAATTAACTCCGTTCAAATGTATGTATCGGTGTAAACCGAAATGCTATTGGGATGATATTCATATGAGGACGAGTGGTGTAATGGAAGTTTACCTCAAGGATCCCAGTGGGCATAAACAGTCTCCGATCAATAGGAGATTACACGGTAGGAAATAATCTATATTCATTTTTTAGGAAAAGTACATATATAATCCTATAGTCATTTCTCTTTAGGGCCTCTGAAATGGCTATAGAGGGAAAAGAATTTAGAGGCCCTACGTATTTCCTAGAGACCCTAATATAAGAACACTGGAATTAAAAGTTATTGGGATCCCTCCAAACATCATATTTTACATCTTCAGATGAGGAGGTTGCCTGTCATCTGATAACTAAAAAGGGTGTCGATGCCTCTCCTACAAAAAATGATGTTCTTAATCAGCCGGCTGATGAGGAACCTCCTCATCGGATGACCAATGAGGAGGTTCCTCCTAATTTTTGGCATAATGAGGGAGGGGTTCTGAATATGAGTGGTAAAATAGGCATTTTTGTAGGGATCCCTAAACTTAATCTCGGTGATCTTATATCATTTTTTAGGCCTGTTCTTCTCCGCCGAAATCAAAGCCGATGGAACCCTACCCGCATCATCCCCTTTTGGCGATGTCAGATTTATCATCAAACCCCAAATTTTACTAGACCCTACCCTGCACAATATATATTTTTGTGACTTTTATTGTATACGCGCTGGACATTATGTTACATTAGTGGTTTGCCAAAAAGGATCTCAAAAAGACAAGTAAGCTTTAGAAAAAATGTTCAAATATCAGCAAAATTTAGGTTCTGTGAAGAAAATCTAAAACTGTTAAATCCAAATGAGAACCATTTCTTGCGTATTATTTTCAATCAAAAGAAACAAGTTTATGAATTTTTCGTGAATTTGAAGGTCCATGTTGAAGTTTTTTATACCGAGAATATATCCTTGAGTTTGGGGATGTTTGATACGGTTAAAGCTACGGGCGCCGGGTCGTCTAAATTTGAAGGTAAACATATTTTTTGAACCTCCCATTCACACAAAGCTTAAATCTTAAAAATGTAAATCTGAATTTTTGTGTGAAAAATTATCTCTCTACATCCAAATACCATTTAACCAAAATGACTCCAAAAAACCAAGACTCCTATATCATGGGCGATAAATTTTTTCCCTTGTCAGGAAATGTCCTATATGTCGTAAATTTTCCAAATTTAGGCCTGACTTCCAACAAATTCTGTACAATATGCAACTTGGAGCCTGTTAAAAAACCTATCATCGCCTTAGAGCAATTAGAAGAAACAGCCGATGATGATGTTTTATCTTCTTTCGAAGCCTGTTAAAAAACCTATCAGAGCAATTAGAAGAGTCCAAAGATGAGCAACGAAAGTTGAGAAAGCAGTCGTTATAAAGAACAGCAGTCGGACAGCATGAACCAAATTGGAAATGTAAATCTAAGAGTGACTAGGAACATCTCTTGCTATTTTTATTTTATCAAAATTGTTGTGTTTATCTCTTTGCATGTTCTTTAAATAAATTATTTATTTGATACAAATTTATGCGAATTTTTAATCGAAATTTTGGGCAAAAACATAAGGGGGACCAAGGTAATTTTTTCAAAAATCACTTTGGCCCTCCCCTTATGTTTTATTCGCGTTGATAGGCACGAAAGCGTTTTTTTGAAAAACACTTTTTTAAGCTAAAAATGCCTTAAAAAATTACGATTTTTGTTGAAAAAATAGGAAGTTTTTGCGGCTTGCTCGCAGCCTGCAGCGAAATGAGTCTCGCTCTCAAAAATTTGCGTCCCCCCAAAATTCGGGAGAAGGGGGTGTACACGTGTGGTTAGCAGTTGTCCGCTAATTAAATTTCTGCATCGTTATCAATTGTCTGTTGGAAGTTGTCCTTGTGCCAACAATGTTATTCAAGAATGGATTGAAAACTTGCGTGTTTTTAAAATTGAGGACACTTCAAAATCTCTTTAAAAACCTGCAATCAATTTGAAACACGTGCAAACTTTTCTTCCAATTTTGCCTACATGTTGAAGGTCACACATGCATATGTGTAGTCTGATATCTCATGTGCGATCTCTTTCACGTCTGCGCGCAACATGCACATTCGCCAAACCACCCGATTTTCTTATGTTATTTATCTATTTTTCTTGTGCACGAAAATGTGCTGATGATCTATTTATGTAGATCTTCTCCTTTTTAACGTTCTCGTTTTATTTTTACCTCATTTTGTTATCGAAGTATACCTCATATTTAGTTATGATACTCCTTTCTATTACCCTAAGCTTTTATTTGTTTCAAGAATGCTAGATTTTCTTGCACCATTAACCGACCCAAGCGTTCGTATTATGGTTCCCGAATTACCTTATTGTAGTAGTCGTAGTTCCGAAACTGACGAGGAGTTAATTGATGTCAGGGCGAGACAACGAAGATACAAAGCTTATACGGTTATGCAACGTGCTGGGTTTCAACATACCGAATATGTTAGTATACTACTCCATTTATGTAAAGCTGAAATTCTCGTTTCACTTGGATTCTTGGTGCATGGTGCTGTTTGTCCGGGATTTCAAGAAGAATCCGCATACCAAAGTACCTGTCATATAAATGTACTTTCTGCATTGGTTGGGATATTTACCGGTGGGCTTGGTTTGGGTGCTGTGCATAGAATACGTTACAAAAGCATGCTTGTTGGATGGCTGGTGATGTGTATATTATCAGCGGTGGCGAATTTATTGGCGGTGATTACCACCGGTGTTTGGCTAGATCATCTAAATAAGTTGAAGCATAGAACCGGTATGGCAAATGGATTAAGTGGGATGATGTTATTATGTTCGGTTTTGGTGGGAGTTTGCTTCATATTGAGCTCGGTGATTATATGCCATTATTGGGTGTCGAATTCAACCAAGTATCAAACGGTTGGTCGAGTGGCGAAAAAGCAGAGGACGATAAGGAGAAGGACGAGTCGTGCTAGTGGAACGGCTAGTGGGTCAGAGAAGAAGCCGAAATCGGAACGGTTTCATTTGAAATCAACAGCGCATATAGTGTGATTATGTGATCATTTTTATTTTTGACTTGTATATAGTTTATGCATTTAGATCAAAAATAAAAATTTTTTTGAAAAAACTTTTGGGGGTAAACTAGCTTAGGCACTACAAAACCAATTATTGTAGACATTTGAAAGGGTAAAAATTTTTTAATTTGACACCAGCATCGTTTTATTCACTCCAATTTGAATGAGCGGAATACTTTTTTTATCAAGCAAAAAAAAGAAAAACATTTGGCATTTTGTTGGTATTTTTTCTCTAAAAAATAAGCAATTGATATACTCTGTTTCCTAATGTAAAGTAGAAAAAGTGGGCACGCTATTGCGAAGTGGATAAGGAAGCCGCCCGTCCGATCTGTCAAGTTAAGCAACGTTGGGCCCGTTCGATTCTCACTTGGATAAAACTTTTTTCGAACATATAGGCCCAACGTTGCTTAACTTGCTAGATCGGACGAACGGCTTCCTATTCCACTTCACAATAGTGTGCTTACTTTTTTACTTAAACAGAGTATAAGAAAGTGGATAATTTTTTAAAACTAATCGTTTCGTTAACCAACCTTTTGATTGATTCAGGAAAATTTGGTTATGTGGAATAAAAATTGGACTCCTTGGGCTGATGATGAGATTATTAGTAAACCTAAAAAATCTCAAAAGAGCTCTACAAGAAAACAACCCTATTGGAAAACTTTATTAGCGTCAACTTCTCAAGCTATACCCGAGCTAGATCCTTGTATAGCCACACCATATGCAGGTGGTGCACTGCGTGAAAAACCGTCTGATATTTCTTCTATGAAGCTGTGGACAGATTTTTCTTATGCCGAATCAACATGTTCGACCGAAACTGAAGAGGTTGCAAGTAATAATTAACTAGTTTTGTACCATTTGTATAAAATTTTAGGGTACACACAGGAAGAAATTGTGCAATTATACCATTTGGCTGTTGGATTTTGTGGGTCAATATTAACTCCATTCAAATTTATGTACCGGTGTAAGCCGAAATGCTATTGGGATGATATTCATACGAGGACGGGTGGTGTAATGGAAGTTTATCTCAAGGATCCCAGTGGGCATGAACAGTCTCCGATCAATGGGAGATTACACGGTAGGAAATAATCATAAAAATAGGCATTTTTGTAGGGATCTCTAAACTTAATCTCGGTGACCTTATATCATTTTTTAGGCTTGTTCTTCTCCGCCGAAATTGAAGCAGATGGAACCCTACCCACATCATCCTCTTTTGGCGATGTCAGATTTATTATCAAACCCCAAATTTTACTAGACCCTACCCTGCACAATATATATTTTTGTGATTTTTATTGTATACGCGCTGGACATTATGTTACATTAGTGGTTTGCCAAAAAGGATCTCAAAAAGACAAGTAAGCTTTAAAAAAATTTGTCAAATATCAATAAAATATAGGTTCTGTGAAGAAAATCTAAAACCGTTAAATCCGAATAAGAACCATTTCTTGCATATCATTTTCAATCAAACGAAACAAATTTATGAATTTTTTGTGAATTTGAATACCCATGTTGAAGTTTTTTATACCGAGAATATATCCTTGAATTTGGGGATGTTTGATACGGTTGAAGCTACGGGGACTGGGTCGTCTAAACTTGAAGGTAAACATACTTTTTGAACCTCCCATCCACACAAGGTTTAAACCCCAAAAAATGTAAAATTGAATTTTTTGTGTGAAAAATTATCTCTCCACCTCCAACAGGAAATACCATTTCACTAAAATGACTTTAAAAAACCAAGATTCCGACGCACTTCGGCAAAAATTAGCACTCATGAATTTATTGGGAATTTATCGACGATAGAAAAAAGTTTATCACCATTAGTGATACAAAATTCATCTTTAGTATAGGAGGCCCAAAATTTCGACCTACGGAAATCAATCCCTCCATGTATAAGATGAATTTTGCACCACTTGCTCCTACACCATGGGTGATAAATTTTTTTCCTTGTCAGGAAATGTCCTATATGTCATAAATTTTCAAAATTTAGGCCTAGCTTACAACAAATCCTGTACAACATGCAACTTGAATAATGTTAAAAAACCTGTCATCGCCTTAGAGCAATTAGAAGAATCAGAAACAGCCGATGATGATGTTTTATCTTCTATATCTACAAATGAACTTCTATCCAACATAAGCACGAATGATGAGGAAGAAGAGGATCATGAAATTCTAGGTGTCGACTCCCAAGAAAATCATGTCAACTACATAGATGAAGACGATGAAAGCCTAGAATATGATAACGATGACATAGACTCTGACAATAATGATGCTAGAAGTACGACATGGGCTTTAATCTCTGTTATTAGCTCAAATGAAGATAAGGAAGAGGAGGAAATAGAAGTAGAGAAGCCTTCAAATACAATTTCTGCTATAGAAATGATGATGGAAGCTGATAATCTCTCTGATATAAGCTCAGATGTAGAGGAAGAAGAAGATGTCAGCAACATAGAAGAGGATGATGAAGGCTTAGAATATGATAACGATGGCATGGAATCTGACAATTGTGATGCTAGAAGTTCTACATGGAGTTTAATCTCTGCAATTAGCTCATGTGAAGATATAGGAGAAGAGCGCCCAATGAGTATAGCTACAGCTATAGAAATTCCCGTGGAGCCTAATCAACTTGGTTTTAATGTACCCATAATAAAAACTGGTGAAGAGGATATGGGAGAAGAAGGTCACCAAATGAGTATAGATACAGCTGTAGAAACTCTTGTGGAGCCTAATCAATCTGGTTCGAATGAACCCGAAATAAAAACTGAAGTGACTGAATGTTACAAACAAGTTAGATTTGAAGAGAATGTTGCCATAATAGAAATGCTATCTAGCATTCCAAGCTCTTCCAATGATCCTGATTCATCGAATGAGGTAGCCAATTTTTATAATATTACACTCAAACTCTCCCCTGATTTAGGACAATCAATTTATCAAAAAATCTCTTGGGACGTCATCAACCATTGAAGAAGCCCAAGTTGATACAAAACCACCTTCGAACGATGCTTCTAGTGTTGACAAGAATGAAAGATCAATTGAGAACCTGAATGATACAAATGAAGTCATTCTAGACCCAAATGAACCTTCAACATCTTATGAACTTGAAACAAAACCTGTCATTCAACAAAATTGTATTCGGGAAATTATTGTCAGTGAAGAAAAGGGAAAAAACGATTTGAGCCAAACAAATGAAACTTTCCAAAATGATGAGTTTATTGGTAGAGATGGTAAAGTTTTTTGTACTACAGTCAGTCCTCGCTAATCTCCACCCCGCTAATCATTTACTTTAGTTGAAACTAATCGTTTTTTCTTTTAGCGTTCGAGGTGGTTTGATAAGCGCCTGAATAGGTTTAAAGATAAAATAGACCGAAAGGTTAGATTCGAATTACGCAAAAATGAGGGCCCTAAACAATATAAATTAGCAAGTAACCCAGAGTTCTAACATGAATAAAGGCACGAGCATCTAATCCAAAGCGATCATCAGGGGTCTATTGTTGTACTTGATTAGTGACAAGTGAGCAAAAATGAATGAAAAAGTTGACAAGTAGGCACTTGATAAGTAACAAGTGATTAGTGACAAGTTCACTAAAAAACCGACAAGTTTGTCACGTCGAAAAGAACTGACTAACCTCTTTTGCTTAGTCAATTTTTTTCGACAAGTGACAAACTTGTCGTTTTTTTAGTAAACTTGTCACTTATCAAGTGCCTACTTGTCAACCTTTTCGTTCATTGTTGCTCACTTGTCATTAATCAATTACAACAATAGACCCCAGGATTTCTGAGCGAGGCATCAATGAGAAGCTGGTGGCTTTTATTAGACCTTTGAGTGACAGTGAATAAATTTTAGAAAAAGAAGAACTTTTGAAGATATTGGTCAATTGGAGGCCGATTGAACAAGAAAAACAACATCAAAATGAAAATCAAGACAACTCGACTTCTGCACAAATCTTTCCAGATGTACTACTTGTGGAATATTGTTCAAAAAGAAAATGGGAAGCACCGGAATTTACTTGCTTGTTTAAAGAAAACAAAGGGTTTTTATGGAAGGTATAAATTTGTTAAGGTTGGAGGAGAAAATCCAATTCAATGATTTGAATTTTCATGTCCAACAAATCGTGTCGAAGCTCAGACAGCCCTGATCAGGTTTCGTTGCAACGAGTAACTTAAAAAACTTTTAGGCCACACTCAACAACATTGAATACCAACAAGAAATGCCAACCACTTTTTTCAACGATGGAAAAGCTTTATTATGCAAAACCATCCTTTTAAAGCTGATGGATTCTCGAAACGGTTCCACTCAACGTCATGTAAATTTTAAACATTCAGAATCACAAACCAGCTCAATACAGCCGAAGGTGGAAATAACCATATAGACAGGAAGAAAATTTGGCAAAAATTAGAAGAATATAAGAATTTTTTTCCTGTAGCCTTAATGATTGTTTTATGTTTTAGAAATTTAATTTTGATTAAAAGTTTTTTGAATAAATCTTTATGTTTATGCTTTGTTTTTTTTAAGTGTGAACAAACAATGTATACTGGTCTTGTCAGTGCCGTAGCTAGGGCACAGAGGCACGTGGCCCCCTCCCCAAATCCAAAAAATGAAAAAATTGTCCTAATAGTCCCCTTTATGTTTTTTTGCACACAAAAAAGTTTTTTCACAAAAATTTCGTATTTTTCCAATAATGTTCATTTTTTACACAAAAATGCTATATTTTCATCAAAAAATCGTCAAATTTTCTCTATTTTTGGTCAAAAATGCAATTTTTTAAACTTTATTCATGAATAGTCGTGTCCCTCTGTAGAGGGGGGAGAGGGGGCATTCTTAGCCAGAGTAGAGGGCTAGTGGAATATAGTCCCTTGTGAAAACCCAACGAATAAAAATAAAAATCATAAGAGAGGACCCTTATGTTTTTTCAAATTTTTACCCCCCCCCCTTCTTGCTGTAAAATACTGCCCATGTCTATGATTGCAAATATAATCATTCATCAGCTCATTGGGGAGAAGGGGCATTCTTGAACGCAGAGATCCCTTAAATACGTCTATGTTCAATAATTTTTCTTGACCAGTAAAAGACTTCCCATGTATTTTAGCTTGTCATATTAGAAAAGAATTTAAATATTTCTGCGAATTGTTTTCTTGCTTTGATAATTGTTGAATCTAAAATTAGTAACGAATTTTTCATTTATCAATTTTTATATAATTTTTTCTCTATGGATGAACAGGGGGTTCAATTGGACCCCCTCCCCCCATAGGTGGGCAAGGAAGGAGACAAAATACGAATTGATTTCATAATTTAAGCGTTTTTTCTACCAAAAATACAAATTGAGTCCCTATTTTTCCTTTAAATTAAAAAATAAAAATACGAGACACTAATGGATAAACGTATTACCCAATGGTAATATAGGCACTAATTCTTCATTTGGCAAAATAATAAATTCAACTATGAACATTATGCAAATTGCAAGTGTCAAATAAAATATCCATATTAAATATTTCATTCGATATCAACCAATAAGATGATAAAATATTGGGTTGTACCATAATTTTCGGACTTTTGCTATTTGAATGGAATTTTTACAAAAATGATTCCTATGGGGAGGGGTTCTATGTGAGAAATCGATTACGCGCATTGCCAAATCGTGAAAATGCTTCCCTGACCCTGATTCAGAAAAAGGAGTGTGTATATTGAAGCGAAAATGAACCATCATTCGGATTTTTGTCAAAAACGGTTGTCTAGGAGTTTATCTAGGCGGGGAATCGTTTACGCGCATTTCCAATGCATGAAAAAATTTCCCCCGACACTGATTTAAGGGATTTTCATTATAAAACCTTTTTAGAGAGTACACCCATCGTGTGAGTACCTTCCTGTGGTTAAAATCAACAAATTCCTTCAAACTCGAGTTCCCCATGTCGAAAACCCCCGAGTAGAAAAAATAGCCGATTTTGAGAACTTTTTGAAATTTCGATTTTTTCAAAAGCCCGAAAATTATGGTACAATTCAACAAGATGATAGGCAAATAATCAATACATCAAATAATCAAGACTGTTCTAAGAATCTTAAACATTGATTTAGCGGCTATTACGCATTTGCTCTTTGTTTGAGGGCAAACGTTGAAAAGTGAAATTTTTGACAAATTCAACGCTTGCCCTCGACCAAATTTCGAAAAAGAGCAAACGTTGAAAAGGGCAAATGTATAATAGCTGATTTGGCTCCAAAATGCATGAAGACGAGCAATCAATTTCTTGAATCATTTTGTTGGTGACTTGAGCTTTTTCTGTCAGTGTCTTTGATCATATTTACATTTTTATATATACTTTTTAAAAGTACTTATAACGACACTTTATTTACATTCCAAAAATAGGAAGAAGAATAAATATATATTTAAAATCCTGCCAACATTCTTAATGTGCCTCGCCTTGAATACGTCTTCCAGCATCTTCTAACTTTTCACCTAAAAATCAAATTTTGTCCAAAAAATCAATTTTAGCCAAAAAATCAAATTTTGGTCCAAAAATAGAATTTTAGACAACAAATCGAATTTTGGTCTAAATTTCGAAGGAGGAATTTTGGGTTTGTGGGAGGAAGTTTTTGACTTTTAAAAAAATTTCAAATTTTGGAGGATTCTCCTGATTCCTCTCCCCCATAATTACGACGTTGGTCATAAGGTTATTTTAGTCTAAAAAACTTTACTAACCCATTTTATGAATAGTATCCTTTCCGCATTCCTTCATACCATGAGCCTTATCTCGAGCACGATCCGAAAATTCCTTAGACTTGTCAGCTACTTTATCTGAAAAATCTCGCGTATCTTCTCCTCGGATGTTGGCACGAGCACTGTCTCCCCAATCCTCTAATTTTTCAGCTGCTTTGTTGCCCCATTCTTTGATTGTGCTACCAGTTTTATCGGCAGCTTCTTCTGTCCTGTCCGCGATTTTTTCACGAGTAGTGTTTTTGTCATCCTTCCAATAATGTACCTAAATACAAATAAAATGCAATTTTGATTTTGTAACATACTTCATCTCGAGCCGAATCAGCCATTTCTTTCACCTTATCAGCAGCTTTATCAGCAAAATCCTTATCTTCTTCAGCTTTGCCGAAAACAGCTTCTTTAGCGCCAACCAATGACTCTTTCACAGATTCAGCTGCACCGGAAAGAGTTTCCTTGGTGGCTTCGGCCATTTCAGAGAGCTTATCGGAAGCACGTTCCAAGATTGGCTTATCAGAGGAATTGTCTAAGACTGGTTTCACTTGGTCACTCGGCATTATTACAAAGTGTAGGAAAAAATAATATAAAGATTGTTCTAAAAAGTCAACAGGGTGATTCAAAAAGGGCAATTTTTACATAAATTTGAGATCCGGAAATTTTTATCTAAAAACGAGTCCTATTGGAGTAATTTTATGCGGGGAAATCGCGCATTCCCGAAGCGTAAAAACGCTTTCCCATCCTTATTCAGGGAAAAACTCTGAAAATGACCATTTTCGCTTCAACAATCCAATTTGTTCCCTGAATCAGGGTTAGGAAGAATTTTCAGAGATCGGGAATGCAAGCAATCGATTCCCTGTATAAAATTACCCCTAGAGGCACACGTGCGCAAAAAAAATATTTCCTGCGTAAAAGAAAACCCCTGGTGTAAAAAATCCGTAAAAAAAGTCCGTGACAAGGATTCAGGTGAGATTCGTATTTGCGTGAAAAAAGTCCGTTGCAAATTTGATGAAGAAATACAATCTTACTCCCCTATTTATACCACTTATAAACAAATGGGAAACAAAAATGTGGAAAGATCAACTGGCTTGTTTGGGTTTTTATTTGCGTAAACAAAATGACGACTACATTTCGCAATGCATACTAGAGAATGCTTAGAGAAGACAACATGTTGTGCTTTAATTTTAGGGATGGGGGCAACAAGTTACGGGAAATATTCAAAAAGTCACAGGACAAGGAGTCAAAAGTTACGGGGCAACTAAAAAATTTTTATTGAATGTAAATCGTCTGATTTTGTATTTTTTGAAATTTTTCCAAAATTTTGAGCAAAAACATAAAGGGATACCAAGACAATTTTTGATACTAGTTCGAATTAGCGGCCCAGGGTTCAAAATCCGAAAAAAATTATATTTTTTTTTCTAAAAATGACTCTTATAAGGGGGTTTCTATGCGGCGAATCGAATGCGCGCATTCTCGATGCGTGAAAATGCTTCCTTGATCTTGATTCAGGGTCGGCGTATTGAAGCGAAAATTAAAACTTTTAGTTTTTTATGTAAAAAATGGACGTTTCTGGGGGGGGGGAGGGTTCGAAATTTCATCCAAATTGAGTGGTGTTTAAAAACTTTATCAGATGAACCACTCTTTTCGCGTTTTCGGTCGTCGTGTTTCCACGGCCGTGAACTTATTGTCGGATTTTCCAGAAAAGATATTTATTTACAATAAAAATTTTGGTAACAAAAATCTTGAAAATTGGCGCTAGGCCATTGATCACGGATTTTTTGGTCATCGGAGTATATAAGATCATGGGAGTATATAAGCGTAATTTTTTTGACGTTTACTCCTATTTTTTGACCCTTAGGAAAATTTTTCGTGCAAATATTTTGCACCATTGAATTCCCCCACTGGGAAAAACCCCAGTTGTAAAAAATCTTAAAAATTGACGATTTTTCTTTTTGTATTTTGTGACCAAAGGCCTAGGCAACCAACAAATCCGTGACCAAAGACCGAAGACAGGCACGTAGCGAGAATTTCATCTCGGAGGGGGTAATTTTACCTAAGGATCTCCCTATATATTTGGGGGGGGGGGAATTGCCCGGATTGCCTCCACCCCTCGCTACGTGCCTGGCCGAAAATTGATTAAATATTAGTTTCTCAATAGCCGAGAAATTATGCTACAAGCTAACAAAATGAATCATTGGACGATATTCGATAACTCTTTTGAATTCTTCTTCACATCGCTTTAACACTTCGTTAGCTAAGTCCATCGACAACATCACTTCGATGAGAGCATGTATAAGTTCCATCCCATCAAGTTGTTGACTCAGAACATTTTCCATATTATTGACCAGATTCTCTTTCCGTTGTTCATCTAAAGCCTGCATATGTTTTATATATCCCACGTAATTCATTAATATAATTCTTAGATCTAAAGAATTAGCATTTGTTTGCATGATTTCCATTAACTTTTCTTGTGATCCATTACTGCGTAGAGTATATTGTGCGACTTCGATACATACCCGAATAAAATGCTCGGTCTTCGGTGTTATTAAATCTGGGCTATTAATTTTGAAATCGGCAACGTTTTTAACATACTCCCAATATTTTTCCTTCAGAGATTCTTTTGTTTCTTCATCCGCCTGAGATTTAGTAAGCCATTTACGTTGTTCATCAGTATTGTCCATTTTCGCAACCAAAGTTACCATGTCTATTAGAGTTAGAAGGTCGGTGATTCTGGATTTCACCAACTCCAAAAAAGGATTCGACATGTAATCAACAGATTTTAATGCATTGTATGAAACTTCAACTTCAACCCATTTAGGATCTTTTGTAAATGAATAATTTTCGGTAGTATAATTCCGAATATACGATATGATCGCTTCTTTGAACTTAGATTCAAGATCGGTTAGTAGCTCCATGTTCTAAAAAAATTTTATACAGACATGCAAATTTTTTATCTTGACACACACGTGGGTAAAAGATGGGATCAGCGACCAAAAATGCGAATTAGGTCTATTACCCATTTCGCATTTTTGCTAGTTCGTTCTATAAAACATTGAATTTTGCGAGTTTGTTAAAAAATTCGCAAAATGCGAATTTTGTGGCGATTTTGTGATTTGAATGTTATTTTTGACGAATTATGCATTTTTTATGAAAACCTGAAATCGCCTAATTTTGAATCTTAAAAAGTTTTTTTCGACTCTCTTATATACATACAAGCAAAATTAAATCCAGAGCAAAATCGACTTTTCGTAGCCAAACAATAAGAGAAAAAAACCGGCACGATAAGGTTGCACACCTATTATCAGGAAAACAATTGTTCAAAATTTCCAGTCTTAAAATACAAAAATAAAAAATTGATGAAATTTTGCGCAGCCACTGACAAGTTAGAAAGTAAAGGCTCATGGATTCAAACTAACTTCCTTGGAGCCACGCCCTCATCCTTTATAGAAAGAAAAGGATCGAGACTTTCACGATATTACACAACACAGAATCATGTTAAAAAAATTGATTTTTTTAAACCAATAACACTCTATTTCTGTTTAGTTTGGTCGCACGTATTGTTCGAGCGCAATCAAAACAACTCGTGCGTGCATATAGCATATGTTCTGCACTTTTATTCGACTATACAGGGAAGTGAGAGAGTTGTCTTAATTCAGAGATTTCATCGGTTAGACAAATCATACAAACAAATAATATCTTTTGTCTGGTCTTGGCATGCCAAAATTTTGGCTAAATTGCACCACCAAAATAACAACGGCAAAATGGAAAAGCATTTTTAAAATTATAGGAATAAAAAAGCTTGGAAACTTCTAATGATCCTTAACAGGCTGAAAAGTAGCATTACTTGTTTTATTGAAATTTTCGCTTGGCTTATATATAAATTTCCAGAAAGGAAAAATTGCCGAAATTACTCACGATGTGTTGATTTTTGTCATCCTATGTGTCGTAAATTTATTTCTAAAATTAGTTTCTTCGTTGACTTTTGTTGATTCTTCTGATATGATAAATGGCTCGATTGTACTAAATTTGATTGGTTGTTTTTTTAG
>JAQGCP010000417.1:0-17288 GCA_034699885.1 Acrobeloides thornei
TTCAGGGAAATAGATGTGTGTATTGAAGCGAAAATCGAAAAAATTTGAAATTTCTCCCTCAAAATCATATTTCTGGGGTAATTTCATGCGGGAAATCGATTGCGCACATTCCCGAAGCTTGAAAACGCTTCCCTGACCCTGATTCAGGGAAATTAGTATATGTTGGATTTTCGCTTCAATACACTCTTATTCCCCTGAATCAGGGTTAATGAAGCATTTTCAAGATGCGGGAATGACGCAATCGATTTTTTACCCCTATATAAACTGTTTTGGCAAAAAATTTTTTTCGGAGATTAGTCCCTGATTCTTACCCCTTTAAATTGCAATGATAAACCTTCCGTTAAATATGAATGAGGGCTAGAAAATTATTCTTGAAAGGTACCCTCCATGATCTTGGTGTCATTTTTCTCTCACCGAGCCCTATCGATTGATATAGGCCGTGACGGAATTGGACTTAAAGGGAGGGGAAAAGTCATTACGGATTTTTGACAAAAAGTTTTTTCGGCGAAAAATGATCGAGTAACGTAAAATAAGCCTAATATTGGATGAAAACTAGAAATATCAACCCAAAAAATGTTTTTAGCAAGAAAAAAATTTTTTGACCCCCTATCGGGTCACAAACCCCATGTTAAAAAATCAATTTTTCAACTTTTTTATTTTGGCTCCAAATTGGTTGATTTTTGGTGCTTGGGGTTTTCGAACATGGGGTACCTCTATAGGGGGTCATGAAAATTTTTTTGGAACTCGGGACTTGCGCCAATCGATTTTTCGTGCTCGAAAACCTTCAAGTACCAAAAATTAGCCAATTTGAAGCCAAAAAAGTTGAAAAAAATTGATTTTTTAACATGGGGTTTTTGACCCCGACAGGGGTCAAAAAATTTTTTTCTTGATAAAAACATTTTTTTGTTGGTCAACAATTCCTATTCCTGAACTCCCTCCCCTGATAACTTAAATATTTAGTTTTGGTATATTATTTATCTATTTCGAAGCTGCTAAAATGTCAATAAAATCCACGTCGATTTCGATTGAAACGTTGAAGCAGACTTCTGAAATTACCAACAACAAGCAGATGTGTAATAAAAATCAAACCTTGGGTAGTAAACAATCTTCAAGCATATCTTCTGGTAGTTTTATGTATATTTTTTTCATCATCTTTGTTTAGTTTCATCTTCAGTTGAAATTTCTACGACGGTGAATTCGAATGCGACTACTTTAGAAAGTGCTTTGAATTCGGAAAAAGAATACAAGAAGTTGAATTGGTTTGGATTTATGAATTTTTATATCACCCAGCACTCATTGAAAGAAATGTTTCAAATGAATCAAACGTTCACTCTGAACTTGTTATTTTTGGTAAGTTTTTTTTATCGTTTGGGGGTTTGTTTGACCCTTAAATATTGAAAAATACGTATTTTTACCCATATTTTCACCTTTATTGAATTTAAACTTAATTTTTTGCTGATTTTTAAGGGTCAAACAAAGTTTTTCACGATTCGGGAATGCGCAAAATCGATTTTTCGCATAAAATTTCCCCTAAATATGTCATTTTTTTAAAATTCTAGAAATTTTTTTTTGATTTTTGATTCTGGGGTGACCTCCCTAATTCATAATAGCTCCTGAATTTCTTTTTGTTTCAGAATCGCTTTGACCGCTTGCCACGGTTGGGTCTTTCGGCTTACTCACCTATTGAAATCTATATGAAAGATATGCCCAGAATCGGTATAGAACAAGGCCATGTACCCTATGCCAAAACGCTGAGATACACAAATAAAGATCCGCAATGGACACACGGTCCTTTTAACAAGTACGATTCGGTGCAATTCATTTTCACATTGAGAAAGTATAAAATAGAGGTATGATTTTTCGAATTGTGTAAGCTAAGAGAAATTGGTACTAGTATGGTACGAGGACCGCTAATTTTCCATTTTTCTTATAAATTTGACAAAATTTCGCATCTCAAAAATCAGATTTGACATCTCAAAATCAGCACTTTTTTGAAAAATCAGCAGACTTGGCACCCCTGCTTCTAGGATTTTTAGTCGTCAAACGTGTCGCTTTTCGATTTACCAACCTACCTCCCTCCCCCTGCCCGTGTATAGTATCATACTAATACCGGAAAATTTTTTAGTTTTCATATGCCAAGGATGGTGTTCGCTCGCCTGTATATGAATATATTTTGCCGCCTAATAAATTCAATGCGCACTTGATTCTTTTCATCATGAAGCCTATGGCAAGTTTTTTCTCGAGTCAATATTGGCTTTATGTGTAAGGGGTTTAGCCAAACAAGTCACCTTTTGTTATGATTGTTTCATGTACAGGGTGATCCAAAAAAATGTCTGAGCGGTTTTTTTATATTTCGGACCCGGAATTTTTTTCTAAAAATGACATTTTTAGGGGTAATTTTACACGGGAAATCGACTTGAAAATGTTTTCCTGACCCTGATACAGGGTAGCGTATTGACGCGAAAATGAAACAAGTCAAATTCTCTCTAAAATCCGGTTAACTATGGGTTTTTCTATAGAGGAAACGATTGCGCGCGTTTTCGAAGATTAAAAATGCTATTGTGACCCTGATTCAGGGTTGTTCAAAATCAGAAAATCTTTTTAAAAATCAGATTTGACACTGAAAAACAGATTTTGCCAGATTTGACATCTCAAAATCAGCACTTGTTTGAAAAATCAGCAGTCTTGGCACCCCTGGTATAGACTTTTTCATTTTTTTAAATTTCAGGGTCCCAAAATCATCAAAAGAATCGCTCAGACGACTTTTTTTAAATTACTCTGTTATTTTAGCGTCATATGATAAGAGTTCTTACGGATCCCGATTATCTTAGTCTTAAGTTGAAAGAAGTCGAAGATGTTCTTCCAGACAAAAAAGGAATTTATGGCAAGCAAGAAAAACAAGATTGGGAATGCAAAGTCTGCTTTGACAAGACCATCGATCGTGCTTTAGTTCCATGTGGTATTTCTTTCCTGGTAACAGCTAACACATAGAGCTTGGTAATTTTAGGGCATTGCTTCTGTCATTGTTGCGTCGAACAAATGGAGAATAATATTTTTGGCCCGAGGGAATGTCCTGTTTGCATGACAAGAAGTGAGTTAATTTTGAAATTCTCATAGTTTACTTCAACAAGAATATGTACAATACTGGTGGCCGAGCGCCTCGGTCACCAACGGGCCCTAGCTACACCACTGGATTAAGGGCAAAGAAATTGTTGATTTTATCATTTTAAAATATTCTTTTTAGTCACCGATAAAAGCCCTATACACAAAACGACGAATCATTGCTTATTCTGTGCTGGTGATCATTTATCCCAAATTTGTACGAAGCTGAATACGATTGCGGTGCCTTGTGGATGTTTAGTTGGTTGTACGGAATCGGTCTATAAGCAGAAACAGATGATCAAGTGTTGTGCTTCTTGTAATCTTTTGGTTAAGTATTATTTGAAGGTCTTTATTTAAATTGTTGTATGTTACGCTTATTGACATTAAAAGTGACTTTGACTTTGTATTTATTGATTTTTTGTTGATGATATAGACTAAAAATTTTTTTCGAATATTGCTTCGATTCTTTTATTATAGGTGGAGGAGCGCGAAAATTTTGTGCGTGTGTAGGCAAGTGGATAATTAAAACTTTATTCTTCATTGAAGCATTTTAAGGAGTCCACTGTCTCAAGCCTCTTACGCCTATGCTAATGTATATTTGTGATGTTAGTATGTTTTATATTGTTGGCCTATTTAAAAAGATGCATGATTTTCTATAATAAAAATTATTGCTTTTATATTGTATGTTAGTACCCGGAGACCGAGTTCTACGCGCTCAGAGCGCGCAGCCTTAACTCTAAACTAATAAAAAATTTTATTTCTGAATTGATAATAAGGAATGTTTAATATAAGTTTGGAAAAACTAGAGGATGAATTAGAAAGAAATTAATAAATCACATTAAAACAAATACTTTGTTCACAATGAACCATACAAGTATTTATACAAAAAATTTATTTTCCAAAAATCGATTATATTTTCTTTTTCAAAAAGCACGTAAAAAAAGACTTTTTAATTCAATTTTCATATAATCATTTGTATGAACTCTCGTATAGCATGCATATAGTTGAAAATGAATATCTCAAAAAATGGCACAAATGAATTTATAATCTGAGCGAGGTGATGTAATAAAAAGCATAGTCAAAAATGCAAAAAAAAACAATCCAATAAATACATACAAATACGCCTAAAAAAGTAAACGACTAGCAAGATAAAGTATTATAGGAATTAGAGATCGAAAATTTTGATCATCAAAATTGATCAAAACTGCATGTTTTTACTTTATTATGATCGAAAACTTGTTTGCATTTCGATGAGGTCCCCTTAGATTTACAAGTAGACCCCCAAATTTTGATCTTATTTCAAGTCTATACCCCCAGTTTTGATCGTTTTTGAAAAAAAATTTCCGATCTTTTTAAAAAAAACGATCAAAACTGGGAGTATAGACTTGAAAAAAGATCAATTGTGGGGGTCTACTTGTAGATCTAAGGGGGTCTCATCGAAATGCAAGCGAGTTTTCGCTCGTAATCGAGTAAAAACATACAGTTTTGATCGATTTTGATGATCAAAATTTCCGATCTCTAATAGAAATATAATAAACCATTTTTGATCACACAGTTCCAATGACTCTCCAAACTTCTAAAAAGTATAATTGATAACAAAAATCGTAATCAAGTTTCAAAATCATACCCATTTCATTGATAGAGAACTCATTTCCAGGTACAAGAGTTGGACTACCAAAAGTTTCACAAGGATAACTGAGTCCATGAGAAAGTTCGTCCCTTATGGCAATAGCATCGCCTCCGCCACTACCAATCTAAAAAGGTGAGCTCATTTTTTTGACATGTAAAAAAATTTTCGATTTTTTAAAATTTTTTACAACACTTACAATTAGGAACTTATCACCTGCCGTCATAAACATTTGAGGGCAGTTGTCAGGACGATCCGAATTCTTTCCTACCCAAGCATAAACGATTGGTAGTTGAAGTTGTGCGTCTATCATAAAGACAAAGGATTCTCCCGTGCCAAAATATCGTGTTTTGGTTCGCTCGCGAAGATCGCGTCTTTCAAGCCAAGAAGCACTACAATACGCGCCAAAGACTCGACCATTCGTAGCTCGGATGATCATCAAGCTTTGTTCTGCCTCATCAATACTATAAAGAATGAACTTGTTGAAAGTTGAAAAAAGTATTTACAGTGACCAAAGTTGAGTGAAAGAAGCACCATGTTCGGACAGCCTAAACATCAGTGTAGGAGTTTCCAGTTGAAAGCGACTAGGTAAGGCACACATGAGCTCGCTAGCAGATTCCGAGTCGATGATCACCGATTCGAAAGCAGCCGTGTACAGGCGTTTTGGCATCCGTGTTCGTCTAGAGTCCTCACGTTCGGCACGTCTTTTTGAAACTTCATCACGGAACTAAAAGAAATTTTTTTCAATTTTTCATGAATTTTTCAATTTTCGGAAAAATTTTGATGAATTTTTTCGATTTTTGAGGGATTTTTGTCGAATTTTTTTATTTAAAAAAATACCTTTTCTTCATATTGCCTTTGAAGTCTTTCGACAGTAGAAAACTTCAAATTCCGAATAGCACAAGCGACGTCCAACAAAGTTTGTACCGAAATGGGACAATTTTGGGCAATTTGTGTCACCTGGGTACAAATCTCGGCAGTACGTTCCTCGATTGATTTGGAGTTCCATTTTGAAGATGGTGTCTCTTTTCCCTTCTCTTTGTACCATACATAAACAAGTGCTACGGTAATGCGGAGCAGCATTTTATGCCCTATACATTGATGAATTATAGAATGAGAGAAAATTTAATACCTTCCACAAGGAAACAGTCAACCACACGAACCAGGTATTCGAATGGAAGATGGCGGAAAATCCATGCGGCCCAATCGGCAAAAACTTCGGCTAGCTTTCTTTCATCATCAGTGCCTAGACGTCTTTTGAGGAGATTATAGATCGATCGCTAAACGAAGACATACAGTTAATTCTCGATGACATCTCTCGATAGTGACATCTCGATTTAGTGACCCACATCCCAAGGGAGGAGTCACTAAATCGAATCGGAGGTAGGGTGTCACTAAATCGAATTTATACAGAATCCCCTCCCCCAAGCTGAAAAAAGGCTTAGGTTTTGATGATTTGGATT
The DNA here is from genome assembly GCA_034699885.1 of Acrobeloides thornei. NCBI lineage: Eukaryota > Metazoa > Nematoda > Chromadorea > Rhabditida > Cephalobidae > Acrobeloides > Acrobeloides thornei. The sequence continues at coordinate 6,193 of JAQGCP010000417.1, forward strand.
AGGCCTTAGGCTAAGCCTAAGCCTTAGGCCTAGCTTGTCCTGTTGAAGTTGTATACCTTATGTTTCTTGACTAGACCCAAAATAGTGAACCTAGACGCAAACATGGCCACTTCTGATTGTAGCAAAAAGCTATGCCCTTGCGACAGTAATCTCATCATACAGGCGAATGTGTCCTCCGGGTTCATATAATGCAAAAACATGGCACACAATGGATAGAGTATCTAAAAATCAATAAAAATATAGTCGAAAAGTTTTTTGGATTGAATCAGGCAACGTGTGCATTGAAACGAAAAGAAACGTGTTCCTCATATAACTTTTTTTATGCATCCCTGCGTGGTCGTATGGCGGAAAATAAGAAGGAGTACTAACTGTACTAGTACTAATCCCGATTTCCCGCCATACGACCACGCAGGGATGCATCAAAACAGCTTTATAAGAATCCACATTTCTTTTCGTTTCATTGTACACGTTGGTTAGTACCAGGGTCCGAAAGGGGCCGGCCCCCATCTAAGGGCCCGGCCACCGGGAGCTTTCGGGGGCCGGTGGGGGCTTTTGGGGGCCGGTAGGGGCTTTTGGGGACCGGCCTCGGCCCCTTTTTCGGATCCTGATTTTCTCTAGATCTCCCAAAGCCCCCACCGGCCTCAAAAAGCCCCATCGACCCCCAAAAGTCCCCGTCAGCCCCCAAAAGCCTCCACCGGCCCCCAAAAGTCCCCGCCGGCCCCGGACTGGGACCGGTCCCGGGAGCCGGCCCCAAGGCCTCGGCCCCTTTTTCGGACCCTGATTAGTACTAATTCCAATTTTCCCGCCATACGACCACGCAGGGATGCATCAAAAAAGCTATGTAAGGATCCATTTTTATTTCTTTTCGTTTCAATGTACACGTTGCCTGATTCAATAAAAAGTTCCGTGGTAGCCAAAAAAGCTACATCATTATTTGAAGATTTGGCTGTACTATTTTTGTTTTTGAGAAAAAAGCCAAAAAGTTTTCGTAAACATTTCAAGTGTGGAGAGCGTGTGTATTCGAAAAATGATCTCGAATCCGGTTTTGCTGAATAGTCTAAATGGATCAAACAATGCGGAGTCAATTAGTTCGATTGGAAAACCAACAGTGCAATAAATAAACCCGTAAAAAGTTTAGCCGCTTTACTATACATGTATGCGTGACGCATGATTTTCGGACAATAACTCCATTCAACGGGGGGATAACTCACCGGAACATAGCGAATTTCTGGTCGGACACACTCGATGATAATAAGTAGTCTTTGTAGGGCGACCGCGCCATGTTGTTTGAGGCCATGGTCGTGTATGACAATACCATCGGCGGACAAGAAAGCTGGATGGAAGGTTTTCACTATAAAAAATAGGCTATATGATTCATGTCGACTTTTCAATTTTTGTCGAATTTTTCGATTTTTGACGAATTTTTCGATTTTTGACGAATTTTTTCGATTTTTGATAAATTTTCAATTTTTGACGAATTTTTCGATTTCTTGATGAATTTTTTGGATTTTTGACGAATTTTTGGATTTTTGACGAATTTTTGGATTTTTTTTACGAATTTTTCAATTTTAATGCACAAAAGGAAAATGAAAAAACCTCCGCTCTTCATAAGATCGTCCAATTGTTGCACGTACAGACGCTTGTTCGTCTCCAGGTCTTTGTTGTTGCACAACACTCGCCATAGCTCAGCACGAATCTCATGTGAAACCGGCCAGTTGTTATAGCGGATGAATTTTTTCACCTAAAATTTTTTTGTGATTATTGAAAGTGACACACAGCTATGAATATTTTTTATAAACTTAAATGGTAGAACAGGGGGAGTTGTTGGCATAAACTCGAATGAAATGAAAAGGTTGAAAAGATACAAATGAAACGATAATTGAACGAAACCAAATTCAGGGTTTTCATGTCAATATTCAGGCAGATTCAAATGAAACGATCGAATAAAACGATTTCATTTCCGTATGGCGTCCGGAAACGGGTTTGAATTTGTTTGAGTATTGACACGAAAACCCTGAATTTGGTTTCGCTTGTCATTTTTGACAGATTATTCAAATTTTTCGATTTTTGACGAATTTTTCAAAAATCAAAAAATCGTTAAAAATAGAAAAGTTCGACAAAAATTGAAAAATTCGTTAAAATTTAAAAAATTGATCAAAAATTGAAAAAAATCGAAAAATTCATCAAAAATTGAAAATTTCATGTAAAAATTGAAAAATTCCTCAAAAATCGAAAAATTCGACAAAAATTGAAAATTTGTCAAAAATTTTGACGACTTTTTCAATTTTTGTTGATTTTTCTATTTTTGACGAATTTTTCGATTTTATCACATTTTTCAATTTTATACGAATTTTCGATTTTTGACGGAATTTTCAATTTCCATTATATCGTTTCACTCGATCGCTTCATTTGAAATTGCCTGAATATTGGCACGAAAACCCTGAATTTGGTTTCGTTCATCCTCTTCGTTCCACTAGAGCCTATGCCGAGTTATTTCGTCCCTAAACTCGTACATGTGTAATATTCTGTTCATTCAAATCTTCCACTATGCCATCAACAAGCTTCGAAATCTCATCTCTCTTTTTCCAACTTTTCGTCAACTCAGCCACTTGTTTGGCCGAAATCTGCCTTTCTTCACTCATTCTATTTTGTTCGGATAGAAAAGATATGGTACTATATCCGGAATCCACGCTGAACGATCGACTGGCTTCTTGTCGCTGGCAAACCCGCATATCCATATGGCTCTTCGAAAGGTTTCTTCTCACATTTGGCAACTCTGCCAATCCATCGGATTGCTCGTCCGATGCACTCGAAGCAATCGAATTGGCCCGAGAAAGCTGGTCGGGTGAATCGAATGCTGAATCAGTGCTAGTTTGTTCACGCAGAATTTTGTCGTGTTGATGAAAACTCTCTTCATAATCCGACGAGCCCATTCGTGATCTGTTGTCATAATAATAGTCACTGTGCCAGCAATTTTCATGGTATGCCGAAGAAAGTTGACAAATACCAGCTCCAAAAACATTGGCCTTGAAAAATGATTTTTCCGACATGGGCGATGTTTCTGCAGTTGACGTGGATTCTTTACGCCGATCAATCGATGAAGATGGTATTAAGGGATTCGTTGAGATCACTTTGAAAATTTCATTCGCATCATTAGTAGAAGAATATTGAGGTTGGGCCATTTTTGACTAGTGGAGTCACATTCAAGAAGTAAAATAGTTGGGGGAACTAGAAAGTTAAGTTTGGCTATAGTTTACGCTAACAATACACGCGATGGTGCGTACTGTTTACAGAGCACGGGGATCACTTTCCAGTTACGTTCACACGCAAAAGTCAAATAGTGCATGCAAGAAAATGCAAGAAAGATCCGAAATGCGGAAGTTGAATTAATCAAGAGGAATGTAAGCAAATGATGATGCTGGTGAGCTAATACATAAACAAAGATTTTTTAAGTCATGAAAAATGCAGGGCTATAGGATCTCAGGGGGAGAATCAGGTCCAAAAAATCATTAGGGAGCGCATGTTGGAGACTGGGGACAATCACCCATATAGATCACCCTGTATACGCTGAAAATGCTCAGAAAATTACGATTTTTGGTGAAAAATGATAATTTTGACGAATAATCTGTTGTCGTCAAAAATCGAAAATTCGTAAAAATTGAAAATTCGTAAAATTTAAAAAATTGATCAAAAATTGAAGAATGTACTAAAAATCGAAAAATTCATAAAAAATTGAAAAAATTCGACAAAAATTGTCAAAAATTCATGTAAAAATTGAAAATTCGTCAAAAATTGAAAAATCAGTCAAAAATTGAAAAATTCCTCAAAAATTATAAAAATTTGACAAAAATTGAAAAATTCGCTAAAAATTGAAAAATTGATCAAAAATCGAAAAATTCATCAAAAATTGAAAAATTCATGTAAAAATTGAAAAATTCCTCAAAAATCGAAAAATCATCAAAAATTGAAAAATTGATCAAAAATTGAAAAATGTGCTAAAAATGGAAAATTTCGTCGATTTTGACATTCGATTTTGAGCAAAAATTCGATTTTGGGCAAATTTCAATTTTTGAGCAAAATCGATTTTTAAGTAAAAATTCTTTCCATTTAAAAAATGGAAAAAAATGGATCGCGTTTTTACGCAAAAATAATATCGCCAGCGTATTTCCCTCATAACAATTACTTAATAGAGGTGATTTTTGAGAAAATTTCGAAAATAAAATTTTTCGATTTTAAACCACGTTCAATGGGGTGGACTAGGGGGCTTTAGCCCCTCCCTCCTGTCGTCCATAAATTTAATAGAAAAGCGCGATTTTTTAAGGAAAAAACGCATTTTTTAACAAAATTTATACGTTCAGCCCCCTGTCGCCAATTAGCCCCCTCTGTAGTAAAATCCTGGCTACGCCTATGGGGGGGGGGTATATAAGTCAAAATAGCTTCAAAAATTCTTAATTTCTTTGAATCAATCTGTACTATCAAGTCTACACAAAAGAGAAAAAAAATCTAAAGGAAAAGGTCATAAAAAATTTCCGGTTTTTATTTACAAACAAGACAAAAAGCATGTTATTGTAGACAAGGATTACTCGAAAGCCTAAGACAGTTTAATATAGGTGAATCGGTCGCCAGCCACACACACCAACGAGATTATCGTCAAATAGCTCTTTTCCGGTAGTGGGACATTTCGTTCCAGAAACTACACGACTTGTCCTTGAGAAAAAGCGAGGTACATGCTCTGTGACATTCATTAATTAGCCGAGGATGACTGAAACTGGTTCTGGCGCTGTTTGTGTTGGAGAAAACACATCCGAATGCTTGCACCTCATGCGGAAACCCAAAAGAAGAAGAAGGGGAAGACTTTATGAAGATGATCGAATAGGGCTTTTTGGAATTCAAATACACCTTTCACTTTCACAGTCGAACTAATTTGCGCGAAAAGGGTATGGGGGAAGGAGGAGAAGAAGAAGCACGTTTTATAAGTACATTTAAAGGATCCGGCCAGTTTTGAACAGAATCAATAACTAAGGGTTAACGACTAGAAATTTACTTCCAACGCAAAAGTTGATTGACCCAATTTGAACTTTCAAGTTTGAACAGAATTTAAAAATTCTGTTCATTGAAACGAAAACCCTGATTCAACGGAATTAAAAAACTGGCCGGGTCCTTTACGATGCACGCTAAACGTCTCGACTTGTGTCTCGAATTTGTGACTCAAGTCGAGACGTTTAGTGTCTCGATCTCGTTTGAATTAGTTGAAGTATTGACACGAAAACCCTGAATTTTAGATTTTTTAAATATGCTTAATTATTGGTTATATTTAACAAAACAAAGGCACTTTCGTTTATAGCTCGACGAGACGAATCAAACGACACCAAAATGATCCAATTTGAACATTGTTTTGGGTTATCGAAACGAAAACCCTGAATCAGAGTTTTCGTTTCAATAACCAAAAACAATTATCAAATTGGATAATTTTGGTGTCGTTTTGTTCGTCTCGTCAAGCTATAAACGAATGCCGTCTTTGTTTTGTTAAATACAATATAATTAAGCATATTAAAAAAAGTAAAATTCAGGGTTTTCGTGTCAATACTCCAACTAATTCAAACGAGGTCGAGACTCTAAACGCCTCAACTTGAGTCGCGAATTCGAAACGCAAGTTGAGACGTTTAGCATCTCGACTTAGTTGTAAGTCGAAACGTTTAAGCGCCGCGTTTAGCGTCTCGACCAGTTGGTCGAGACGTTTAGCGCGCAGCCTTATTATCCATCTTCCACTGGCCTATCCCGCATGCAAAGAGGTTAAAATAGAAATAAATCAAATTTTGCAATTCTTATCAATTTTTATACCGAATTCAATATTGACTTTCGGCATTGGAAATAGAAGAATTGCCAAAAATAGTAAAATGAGATAATTTTGCTAATAAGAAAGTCAAACGCGGGTGAAATATCAGAAAAACAAACATCCGATAAACTCAACGTCCATTTTCGTCCACCGCAATATTGATAAAGATGTGTATTTTTCAAAAAAATTTTGAAATTTGAGATTAGCAACATGTTTACGAAATATGCGAAAGGTTAAAAATATATTTATAGCTGTAAAGGCAAATAAATAAATTTTTATCTATTTTTTCGAAATTTTAATTTTTTTACGAATTTCAAAAAAGAAGCTTGTCTATTTTTGAATTGGAAAAATTGACCTATATAGACCAACTACGTAATTAGAATATATGAGAAAAGAAGAAGCAAAAACGCCGAAGGGGTGAAATGGTTATTATGCAGAGGAAGCATCTGGAAAAATGCTATGAATGTGATAGAAAAGTAGCATGAAATATTATGCGTCTTGATTTAGACCTATAGATTTTTAGATTTTTTTCATGTACTGTCCTAGGCTGCATTAATTAGCGAGTCGTCAAAAATCAAAGTTTTCAATTCGACAATTTTTGGCGAAAAAGCTTTAATTTTTTAAAATCTGTCAAAAATTGAAAAATTCGCCAAAAATAAAAAAATTCATCAAAAATTGAAAATTCGATAAAAATTGGAAAAAAAGCCAAAAATTGAAAATCCGTTAAAAATCGAAAAAATCGCCAAAAATCGAAACATGTGCTAAAAATTGAAAAATTCGTCAAAAATTGAAAAATTTGATAAAAATCGAAAAATTTGTTAAAAATCTAAAAATTCATCAAAAATTGAAAAAATTGCCAAAAATTGAAAAATTCGTTAAAGTGGTATTTTTATGCGAGAAATCGATCGCGCGCATTTCCGACGTATGAAAACGAATATTTTTCGTGAAAATGAGTCCTTTATACTTCATAAGCATGTGATTTTTATGATTTTTTTTATCAATTTCTATGGTGCCATAAAAATTCAAATTTGATGGCGCGCATCGACTAAAAATATTTTCACGCTTCGGGAATTCGCGCAATCGATTTCTCGCATCAAATTACCCCTAAAATGATTGATTGGATGGTAGCCAGGAGCCTGATCGGGTTCGAGTCTGAAAACTTTTGCCCAATTTCAAATTCCCTTGATTTCCATGTCTCGGCGTGCTAATCCGAGCTCCCAAAAACATGAGAGCTATCACTTATAATTATGTATTACATAAAACACTTGAAAAACATCGAGAAAAAATCTATCAACCGGAATTCAAAAAGGTACAAAACCAGCGCACCACACTAAGTGGACAGCAAGCCCACCTTTCTGAGTAAAAGAACGAACGAAAATCCGGCTAATTGAGAACAATAGTCTTAACGACGTGCGGTTTTTGGTAGGCCACTACTCCTGTAAACAAAGTTGATGAGTGAGAGAGAAAGAGAGAAAAAGTAACACCATCAACACATGAGAGCAGATTAATCTATTTATACAGTTTTTCAAGAATCTGCTTGTAAGGAGAGAACTATTTTGATAAAAACAAGTTTACTACGCAACATAAGATCAGGTCGACGGAAAAATTTAGCAATGTATAATAAGCAATTGGAAATTTTTGAGACGAAAACAACATTTTTATATACTAGGACTACAAGATGATTCTCGTTCATTCCAAATATTAGTTGGTCAATAAGTCCTTCATCCTACGTTTTCACCTACGAGGCTCCAGTTTCAACACCTAAAGGTGATGAAACTGGAAATCCGTTTTTGATAAAATTTTTCTAAAAATTAAAAAATTCGAAAAATTGAAAATTCGTCAAAATTTGAAAAATTCGATAAAAATCGAAAAATTCGATAAAAATTGAAAAATTCGTCAAAAATCGAAAAAATTTGAAAAATTCGAAAAAATTGAAAATTCGATAAAAATTGAAAAAATCACCAAAAATTGAAAAAATCGCCAAAAATCGAAAAAATTTGTCAAAATTTAAAAAATTCGACAAAAATTGAAAATTTAGTTAAAAATTGAAAAATGTACTAAAAATTAAAAATTCCGTAAAAATCGAAAAATTTGTCAAAAATTGAAAAAATCGCCAAAAATTGAAAATTTTGTCAAAAATCGCCAAAAATCGAAAAATTTGTCAGAAATTGAAAAAGTCGCCAAAAATCAAAAAAATTTGTCAAAAATTGAAAAAATCGCCAAAGATTGAAAATTCCGTCAAAAATTGAAAAATTCATCAAAAATTTAAAATTTCAGCGCCTAGAAAAACCCTAGGAACGTCGAAAATTTCGACAAAAATCAACTAGTATAGTCAAATATCAACATTCTAAGGTTTCATCTTTGAAAACTCGACTTTTTGAAAAATTTTTATATTGACACGAAAACTTGAGCTACGCTCGAGAAGACTGATTGGATCGTATTCAGCATGCATTACTGCCAAAAGAATTTTTTCATCGAAAACGTATTTCTAGATCCTTCCAGGTGATGAAACGTAAAAATACAGGACTATTGAACAACCGGAGCTACTTCGGCTGGGGCTGGAGTCAACATGGCCTCAAAACTTATGTTAAAAATTCCAAAATTTTGTTCGAAAATGCGCTTTCTAGGGGGTAAGGGGGGTTGACATGAGAAACACGATTCTGATGTTATTTTTACGCTAAATACTTCAGAAATTGCCCATTCTCAGATTTCAAGATTTCTCGAGGATTCGCCATTTTAGCTATATATAACTAAAATACAAAAGTTGATCAAAACGTCATCTTCAAAAAAAACACTCATTTTCACAATCTCTGAAGCATTTGGCGTGAAAATAACATCAGAATCGTGTTTCTCATGTAAAATTACCCCCTAGAAAGCGCATTTTTGAATTTTTAACATAAGTTTTGAGAATATTTTGACTGGGTCTCCCCAGCCAAAGTAGCTTCGAAAAAATTTTGTTCAAAACTCGACTGTTCTTTTAAATATGCAAAAATAATTGAATCAAGATGCATCTCTACCTTGATAATAATGCAAAAAGCTCTCAAAGACATTAAAGCACAGCACTACCGGCCCGAATGTCATGAGATCCAGCTTGACAAGCTCGAGTGAAGTGATATTTTTACCAAACAGAGAAGTGTAGACGTCATACAACGTGGGTTGATTCACCAACACTTTCAGACTTGCAATTTTATACACGTATTTGGCTAAACAAAAGTATTTGAATATACGCGAGTAAAAATAGCTAACCATAATTTCGTATAAAACGCTCTCGCCGATTCACACAGTTTTTCCTACATTTTCCAAGTCCTTTAGTCGGATAAAAAGTTTCTGGTAAACATGGATAGCCACAATCAGTAGCAATGGTGTATGGATAGCAGCTTTCAGTAACGATCCCACTTTCGAACCAATATATAAATGGTGTCAACGGGTCCATGGTACCATTACAACTGAAAAAATTTAAGTCAATCATACGTAGACAAGGGGGGAGGCATGCGAATGCGGGAGATAGCATTTTTTGGCAAAAAATAGCGATTTTTGGACAAAAATAGGCATTTTTGGGTTAAAAAATGATCAAAATTTGAATTTCTTAGGCTTATGGAAAGGCCTCCCGCGCAGATGGCCGGTACCCCACGCGCAGACGGCTGGTGCCCCCTCGCAGCGACCCAAATTTTGGACCCCCTGTAGTTCGGCTATGAAATTGATCACCTCACCCTGGATGCGTGAACATCTATGCCACAATCCCCTCCCACACTCTGTACAACCCTGTTAGTTGAAAAAACTAACTCACCCGCCACAGTAATAACAGCACTCGATCAATTGCTGGGCAGAAATTTTTGGCCTTCTCAACCCGCTAGAAGCTATGCACATTCGATCACCAATTACAGAAACAGCAGCCATCGCCCAACATGATCCACATCTAAAGTTCTCAAGAATTATGAATCGTGGAAAATGGGAGTATACCCTCCTTGATCGACCACTTCAGTCAGCGACGTGCATTCAGGCCATTTATCAGAAGCATGAAATTCTGTTGGAATTCCTTCAACGGAAGATAAGATTTTTACATGCCTTTTGTAATGCTCTCTGAAGTCCTTAAAAAATAATCTATAGATAGATATAGGAAATAAGGAATTTTGGAAACTTATGCACTTTATCACCCCAAAGTTTCGTTTCCATTCACACGTGCACAACCTCCCAAATTTCGGTGGAGGGGGGAAGGTCGCCCGCAACCCACAGGCCAAAATGAGTTTCGCCCGCAACTTTTGCAGGCGAGACTCATTTCATCCGTAGGCTGGTCGCGTTAGCCCGTAGAAAGTCACAAATTTCAGCACTAGGAGTTTCCTTACGCTTACGGAATTTGCTTACGGAAATGCCCTTACGGAAATGTCCTTACGGAAATGTCCTTACGGAAATGCCCTTACGGAAATGTCCTTACGGAAATGCCCTTACGGAAATTCCCTTACGGAAATGTCCTTACGGAAATGCCCTTACGGAAATTCCTTTAAGGAAACTCCGTAAGGGCATTTCCGTAAGCGTAATGAAACTCCTAGTGCCCAAATTTCGGGGGTGTCTGTACACGTGTGGTTCCATTGTGTCGTTTCATTTGTATCGTTCCATTAGGCCCGCCACTAGCTAACGTCAGCTAGTGGCGGCCCTTAGAGCCTATGCCAAAATTCGCATATTTGAGGTCGAAACAAAAAATTGTCACTTCTTGTAACTTTGGGTATCACTAGAGCGCACCCCCGATCCTGTTAAAAGTATAACAAAAGCCTACACTGCCTTCTACGATCCCATCAAGCTCTTCTAATTTCGTTTGTAATTCTGCACCTAATGAATCATTCGAAATAACAAACGATGAACGATCTTGATTTTCAATTCTAAACAAGCACAACTTGTAAAACTTGAAAGCGCTGCGAATTGTTACAAGGTGTCCCCAAAAAATCGTCGTTTGTGATTTTTGTTGACAAGAAAAATGCGATTTTTTCTCAAAAAATTCTACAGGGTGCCCCAAAAAAACGAGAATTTTGCCAATTTTTGGGGGCATTTTTTGAGAAAATTTTTTTCTAAAAACATCATTTCTAAGGGTAAAAATGGCTGAAAAACACAAATCTGGCGTCCAAAAAATTTTTTGACCCCAAAAAACCCCCTAAAATAGCAAAAAAAAACGTGTTTTTTAAGCCCACATCTTAGAAAAATCGATATTTCACCAAGTTTTTTCATGTAAAACCGCCTGATTCCTACACATACACCGTTTTCGGGTACG
>JAQGCP010000418.1:0-17251 GCA_034699885.1 Acrobeloides thornei
CCGCATAGAAATTCGTTAGAGGGGGTGCGAGAACGACTAAAAACATTGATGTTGCATACTAAAATGAACGCTCTGTACATGTTTTCGCCGTAATAAACAAACTTGTTTGAATTTTTTGCACAAAATTCGCTAAAAGTTTTTATCAAACCTTAAAGTTTATGGAACAGGCCATGGCTGGGAAAAATGGAAAACATTTTCAAGCTTCGGGAATGCGCGCAACCGATTTCCCGCATAAAATTACCCTTAATGGGTCATTTTTAGGATTTAAAAAAAATTTGGGTCGAAAACTTGAAAAAATCGCCCAAATTCCGGTTTTTGTGATACACCCTGTACTGAAAAAATATTTTAATTTCAAATTTTTAACGAAATTTTAACTAACTTATTTATTTTTAACTCATTTACTAATATTTTTATTTTTTGCTATTTTTCAAAATTTCTACGTAACTTTACCCATTTAAGTATCTCTTAAACCATCAAGTCAAATTTCAAAAGTTGTTGTAAACTCGACTTTGGAGACAAATGGTCAAAACTTCTCATCGCTCGAGTATAAACATTTCGGTCGCCAACGGTTAGGTGTACAGGACATTATTCCGCATAATTGAACAAACTGTACGCCTGAATAGACGATGTAGAGGTGGTGAAAAGTGTCGATATCCCAACAATGAATGGATCGAGTTTGTCACTTGATCCTAGGCCGAAAACACTTCATAATAGGTCAAGGGTGTAAAAATTTGCAAATTCTCAAATTTTAGTGTTTTTAAAAATTGAGTTCAAAAATAGCAATTGAAGAAAAATTAATAGGGTTAAAATTACTCAAAAATTAGTATATGGTCGTATGCCCCTCAACCTAAAAAAATTGGGAGATTCATAATTTTCGGCTCACTAATATTGGATGTTTGACACAATTTTTCCAAACAAACCAAACTTTTCTTGCGCCTAAAAATTAGATCTTCTTTTTATCTATATCTATTTGTCTTTTTTCAACCACTCTTTTGTACTTTTGATGAAATTTCCAACGCTTTTGAAAGTATTAACCTATTTGGTGTTTTCGTCTCGCAAGCATTTTTCCGGACGCCGATGATTTGACCATCCGTCCTTCGAACAATCTACGAATCTATAAGAATTGACCTTGTTTCCACGAAATTTGACGAACTTTCTCCAATGAGTCATGAACAATTTTTTGACATTCTATACACTTAACATTGATTTTTGTTTTTTCCATGTTTTTATTGTTATTCAAAGTTTTTTATTTGTTACAAAATAACATTGCACCATAAAAATAATCTTTAAATAAAAATTATTTATCCAGAGAGTGGGTAAGCTCCACAAAATTGTTGACCGGTAAGAGTAAATGTGAGGCAACCATTCGCAGCAAGGCTCTGTACATCAACATAGCCATTGGCTAAGAGAACAGGTGTACCCAGGCTGCCATCGGCATTTTCTTTACTAATGCTAAAACTTCCACATCCCGTGAGAGGGAGGCTAGGAGGGATGCAACATCTAAAAAAGTTTTATCGAATTTTTGCTAGCTTTTCTGTATATTTCGGTTTTAGCTATTTCTAGCCAAGATTTTTCGAAATCTGTTTTATTGAAATATTTGGTCAACTAATAAAGGGGCTGTTCAGATATTACGTTATCAATTTTTAGGATTTTTATCCCCCCCCCTCCAACGTTATCAAAAATGCGCTAGCGTTATCAACTTTTTGTGGAGAGGGCTGATTCCTTCCAACATGATAACGTAATATCTGGATGGCCTCAAATAAGATACTTTTGAGATTTGCGTCGAATTTTTGTAAAAATGACTACGGTTTTTCTAGGGGGATCGATTTCGCGCATTGTCGAGGCATGAAAACGCTTCCCTGGCCCTGATATGTGAATCAGACTCAGGGAAATATTTTTTTAGTAAATTTCAGTGGTCAGAATAAAAAATACTTACAGAATCGAGTTCCACATGTCGAAAACTCCTGTATACGAAAATTCAGACGATTTGAAAATTTTTTTTGAAAACTCGATTTTTTATCCATTGATCCTCTAGGGATAAAAAATAACCCCCCCCGGCTATGGCACTCCCCTAACGTCAATTTTTAAATTCTTACATGACATGAGTGCCATTATCCCTACAATCTGTAGCATTGGTAGCCAAAAAGAAGAAAATAGAAAAAATCAAAAACTGAGTCTTCATTTTAGCTAGTTAGGGTATTCAAAAACTTTGAAGTGATTAAGATCGGGGTTTTTCTGGCTCTTTTATATGGCATATAAAAATTGTTTTTCTCATTTTTAATCTTTTTTAATTTGAAAAACAGAAAGATTTTCATAACAAACAGAAAGATTTTAATTCAAATAAAAAAAATCCAAAAATTACCATAAAAAACTGGACTAGAGCTAATCTGGTTGTTTTCATTTCAATTATCCAAAATAATTGTTTACATATTCAATAACAAATAATTACAGATTTTTTGAAAAATGATCATTAAGTCTCTAAATTTGATCAAACATCATAAATTTTTCACGTGTTAGTTTTTTAATTTTAAGTTTGACCCTGATCTCCAGGTTAAAAACAAATTTTTCCACCAAGCTATTTTTATTTACGCAAATTTTCAATTTTATTATTTTTTACAACCTTCCCATCACCTGGAATGCGAGTAATGAGCATCAATCATAGGTCATTAGAGTGATAGTTTATTTGTTGTTATGCCGGTCCATATACGCAAATTACAGTTGTGGCGTAATATTTAACCCAGATTCCTGGGGTGATAAAACTGTATGGGATCTCTTCGAGCTCCATTTTCTCTTATTATGATATACCTTGACCAAATTATGTAATGATCACATATCAAAATTGCGTAAATTCTCTGGAAATTTTATTGTTGCAGATATTTACAAAATTTTTCAAAATGTTTCACTATTAAAGTGTCGAAAATTTCGCAAGCTTTTTTATTTTTGTGGCAAAATGCGCGTTTTGCATTGTTTTTGTGTATCCATATAGCACTAAAAGGATTAGGTGCTGATTGATAGCCATTACTGAAGGTCTTCGACTGTAAATGGCCCTCTAAGGACACTCAAGATCTCGATAGAAAGCTAACTGCTTCCCACTCGGAAAGCTGGGTGTTAAAGGCTTGCGTCATAATCCGTTTTGTTAGGGTGGTAATTTTGGATGGCGAGAAGATTTTTTGATATTTATGCGTGTTTTTGTAAATAATATTTGCTAGAAGTCTTTTTCTGTGACAATTGAAAATTGTGGATCATGTAGTCAAGTGGATAGGACTTCAGTCTTTCATTTTATTAGCGCACGTTCGATTTTGTGGGGAGGAGTTGTGGAAGTAGTAAAATTTTAACTCTAGTGAGATCGAGCCAGTGCTAATAAAATGAAAAGCTGAAACCAATCCCACTTGACCTTGTGGTCAATTTTTCTCCTTGAAAAAATTATGCAATTTTTAGGCAACAGCTAACCCCTAAAAATCTATTACACCTAAATATTTTTTCAACCCCTAATGTTATTACTAATCGCTTTATTAGCGACAGCTTGTCTAGCTGAAAATTTACCTACATACGATCCAGAATATGGGGTTTACATAGGCGATTTAAGTAACTTGGCTGATGGAGATATTCATGGAAAAGTCTATGTGGTCAATGAAACTGCCATACAACTAATAAATTTTACTTATAGTGGAAAAGCTTCTGGTAATTTTTGAATTTTTATTAATAAAAAGTGGAATGTTTTCGCTTTAATACATAAGCTTTTTCAACAACAAAATTAAGTTAAAAAAGTGGACTAGTTTTACTATTCAGCTTTTTTAAGTTTTTTTACTTTTCCCTATAGCCATCTACCCCTGTTGGACGCATCATTTCTTTTTTATCTAAGTCCAAAAATTTATGAGCTTGATTTTTACCTAAGTCCAAAACTTTATGAGCTTGAGTGCAGTGTTTTTTTGTTTTTAGTTAAATATAGCCAGAAAGACTTTAGTGCCTATAGACTTTAGCACCTCTGTGTCAGCAGTGGAGTAGCTATTTGGGTTTTTGGGTGGGGGCTGTGGAGTAGACAGACCCTCAGAACAAGACGGTACTATAGTTGAGTCATAAAAATAAAAAGGCAAAAAAGTTTAAAACAAATTGGACGCAAGGGGACTTGAACTTTTCATCTTTAGTAGGTGACTAATTGCACTGCGCCACGAGCGCCAACTTTTTTAACGAAGCGTGGCAAACAGAGTATACTCACCTATTTTTTAAACAAAAACTTATCACAATAACCCCACCCCATCTCCATTAAATCTCACCCCAGCTGCCTCTTTGATTACCGACTGGATTAAAAAAGTCGGCAATTTTCAAAGATTCAACTAATAAGTGCACAAACACGCTACCAACTACACAGTTGGACCACTTGTGGACTATGTGCCATTCTTTGCCATTCTTGCATGTATTTTTGACCTTCATCTTAAGGTCAGCACATAATTTTGTTAAGGTTTGTTAAAGCCGCCTAAGTCGAGAGGGGCGGCGGATCTTCTTTTTAAAAGAGGAAGAGATGTGCCATCTGGCAAGGATTTTTAAAGGAAGGAATTTGCATGTTTTTGAGTAGGAAATGGAAAAAATGAATAATGAAAAAAATTTAAGAAGTTCCGGTTTAAAAGTGGTAGCCAGGGTGGACAATCAATTTCTTCCAGGAAAGACTCCTCCTTTTTCCAGGAACGCCCCTCAATCCTGGAAAAATTAAAAAATTTTCCCCAGGAAGTAAGATGTTTTTCATTTTTTGAAAATGTCCATTTTTCCAATTTTTCAATAAAAAATGACATTTTTTCACCGTGAAAAATTGCTATACTCCGTTTCCCGCGCGCCGTCAAAAAAAGGGTAGTCCATAGTGCAGCGGATAAGGAAGCCACCCGTCTGATCTGGAAAGTTAAGCAACGTTGGGCCTATAGGTTTGATTCTCACTTAGGGGCCGAAAATGGGTCCGAAACCCTAGGGACTCAAATGGGTGCCGGACCCAATGTGTCTATGATGTAGGTCCAGTCACAAAAAATACGATTTTTTATCATTTTTTGCGAAAAAATGCGATTTTGTGGCAAAATAGTAGACAAAATTTATAAAGCTAAAGCCTATAGGTCTAAAGTTAGTTGGCATAAAATTTTTGAGAAACAAATTTCTAGGCCCGTCTCCAAGTGGTATATTGCCAATAGGACTAGAATCTATTGATCTACAGTCTATGGGAACAACTTCTATAGGTACAAAAAAAGAACAAAAAAATTGATTTTTTAAGGGCCCAGTTTATTTTTTAAATTTTATGGGACTCTTTTTTATAGGAAAAAAATCTTTATAGGGACATAGTTTTTCAATAGTCATAGGCCCAAAAATATTTTTTAACTAACAACTAATTTTTAGATGTCTATTTCTGGTTAGATCGAACGGAAACTCCTACAAAAGATGGTTTGAAAATACCAACTTTTGAATTCGGGTAATTTTTAATTTTTTGTTACTAGTATCACGGCATCCGAAACTTGCAAAACAGTTCGACTCATTCAAAACTTTATGGTCGTATGATTAAGGCTCTAGAATTTCAGTTTCTCACTTGAAGGGTTCGATCCTGGAGAGCATTTATATATAAAATGTTACATGTTTTCAACATAAGTAAATTGTTGGATGGGGTACCCAAAGATACTAGTATCAATTTTATTTATCCTAATTTTGAAAAAATTTTTAGCATAACTCCACTTGGAAAATATGAAAAACCAGATAGAGTCCTCTTGGTTCTCCCTGGATTACACAAAATCACTTCTTTTAAAAGTTTTTCTATCTACTCATTAGGTCATGATGTAAGAATTTTTAAATTTTTTCCAAAAAAATTGAAAATTTTAGCACAATTTTGGCTCTATAATAATCCCAGATGGGCTACAAGTGCCAAAGCCGCAATTTTTATCAACCGAATTAAAAGGAAGCAGATATAGTGTTGGCTCAGGACCTATATTAGTCATGGATAGAAGGACAATAAAAATCTTCGGATTTACTTTTGATGGGGATAAAGCTCCCGGTAATTTTTTTGCGATTTTTCCAGAATCATAAGAGATCAACAGTAATTAATGTTAGCAAAGTCGGCAACTTGACTGAGAACTAACTTATTTCCTGAAGGAATTTTGGAAAAAAATTCTTTACCCTGTGCTGTAGCTAGAGGGGGCACGTGTCCCCCCCCTCCCAAAATCCGAAAAATGAAAAAAATCCTAATGGTCCTCATATGTTTTTTTCTCAAATTTTCATATTTTTTCAATTTTTATACTAAAGAATGCTATTTTTTCATCAAAACTCGTTAAATTTTCTCTATTTTTGCTCCAAAATGCAATACAATTTGTTTAAACTTTATTTATGGAGAGTCATACCACCTAAGCCTGAAAAAGAGTCGTGCTCCCTCTAAACCCGAATCTAGCTACGGCCCTGTCGTTATCAACCCCAGTGGCGTAGACGGGGACAGGTGCCCTCCCTCCCCTAATGGACCAAAATTTTAACAAATCTATACATAAGGGTTCCCCTTATGTTTTTTGAGAAAAGTCAGCATTTTTTGGGAAGTGGCCCCTCTAGCTACCCTTTTTCCTACGCTACTGATCGACCCCTTCTCCTTTAGGAGGTATCTTAGGGGATCGGTGAAGAAATTTTTCTTCAGGTGAAAAAATTCCTTCAGAAAAGTTAGAGTCATATCAAATTGAAAGCTTTGCTCATATTAGTTACTAGATTACCCAAAATAAAAATGGCTAAAAAACAATTTTTGAAAAATTTTAATTTTTGTATTTTTTAGACCTCCCCCGAAATCTTAATACACATTTTTTAAATTCAAAAAATTTAGATGGCTACTTTTTCGTTGGCCGAGGACCAAATGTCGCAGCGGATGCCGGAGTAAAAGTGCCTATTAGAGGTCGCGACACTCCGCAAATGTATGTTTTTAACGATAATTTTGACAAATTATTATGGGAATATGATCAAAATTCATATGTGAATGTGTATAAGCAAAAATAGGGTGATCAAATGGCCTTGAGCCGACGGAACAAGAAAAAAAGACAATCAAACATCTGCGCTATTTATGCATTATTATGGCAATCAAAAATTATTTTAAAAAATTGTGAAAAGGGCATAAAATTAAAAAATTTGAAAATATTTTCTAACAAGGGAACCACCCCAGGGGTCGATTGTTGTAATAATTAATGGCAAGTGTCAAGTGATTAGTGACAAGTTTGTCCCTTATCACTTGTCGAAAAAAGGGATTAAGTTCTTTAGCTCGGTGCAATAAAGTCTGTTTTTTCTCACAAGTCTAAAATAAAAAAGATATTCAAATTTTTTACAAGTCGAGGATGCTCTACAAGAATATCTAGGACTTTTTTGAAATTTCCACCATCAATTGGAGTGGTTCCCTTGTAAGTGTGAATTAAAACATGTGCACTTTTTAAGATTTGTTACATAAATTGGGCCTGAAATTTTTTCAAAAACACCCACCCTTTCCCTGAATCAGAGTCAGGGGAGCGTTTTAGTACTTCAGGAACGCGATGCCCACATAAAATTACCCCTAGAGGGATCATTTTTAGTTTAAAAATGTTTCTGCTCCCAATTCATGTAAAATCACAAAAAGTACATTTTTTCAATCCCTTATCAATTTTTTCTTAACTTTTTTTACTAAAGTTTCTACTTTTTCACAAAATCAACATTCTATGTTCCAAGTTCACATATTTGTTAAGTGTGCTTTGCTCAAATTTTCTCACTCCAACTTCAAGGCAATTCCTATTTTTTACTCTCTTCTCAATCTCTCCAAACATTATTGTCTTTTTAACATTTGTTCTTATGCCCATGACCAGTTCACGTGTTGTTTTCTCTCGTATGATTGCAAAATGTGGCCTGATGCTTGTGATCTTGGGTCGAACGTGTTGATGTTGTTTAAAAAATTGCTCCTCTACATAAAGAACACATTTTTTCCCATTGTCCTGTTTATTTCCTGCCATTCTTATCAATTATGTTATTAGAAATTCTGCCATATCTATTAAAACTTCAAGTTACGGATTTTTTCAAATTTCGTCTTGTTGTTCTTTATTATATTCGCTTGTTTTCTTCATTGAAGCCTATTTTAGTTAGAAATTCTATTTGTTCGCCTTGAAATTTCGAAAATTCGGCCGAAAATTTGTAAAACTATTCAATTTTTGACCTTTTATCCGCCTTAGCTTATTTTACAATTATGTTGACTATTCTACTTCCTAATTGGAGACTTCCTTTTCATAAAAATGAAATTTGGAGTTTTTTGCGAATAGTTTTGCCAGCAAGTATAATGTAAGGGATTGGAATTTTGATTTTTTTATCCTCTCGGAAGTGTAACCACCCATTCCCCAATTTTCTCATAGCAAATGTTGTGATTCCCGATCTACCACAGTTTCTTGCAAAACTGCAGCCATCTAGAGGAATTGAACCCGCTCTTATAAAATAATCGATTTCCTGTATAATTTACTCATTGGGGTAAATTTTACCTCTAAAGGGATTCTTTTTTTTTAAATTTTACGATCCCAAAAAATCACAAAAGTACGCTTTTTTGCCCTCTGCACAAAACTTTTTTTTTAAATTAACAAATTTCAGGATCACAGCCATGAATGAAAGATACCGAGGTGGCCAAGATATTATTATCGACCTGCCTGAAGATTATGACATCAACCACATTGACTGGCTTTCTATCTATTGTTATAAATTCCGCGTCGATTTTGGACATGTCTTAATTTCGAATGTAACTGGCAAAATTCCACCTTATGTTCCACCCCCGAAGAGAGTAAGGACAATTTTTGCATTTTTATTTTTTACAAACAAAAGTTTAGTTCGATGATGATTTGCCAAAAATTGAACCATGGCATGTTTTGAGTTTATTAGGTACACCAAATCGACAAAATTTCACTTTCCAACTTGGACCATCTGGTGGAAGACGAGGTTATCAAGTAAGGAATTTTCATATAAGATATCTCTTCGCCAAAAGAGAAAAAAAAGCATTTTGAAAAAAACTAATCTAAAAATTTTTAGGCTCTTGCCGGTGCCAGACCTGGAAAATACATTTGGTATGTGAATGGATACCTAGCAGATTTATACCTAAAAAGAGGAGTTTCTTATAATCTCATGTAAGGAGCATAAAAAAATTTTTTAATTTTTTTTAAATTTTAGTGTCGAAGGAGGAAATGACAAGTCAACATCCGATTTTTATAACCCATTATATATTTCCGATGATCCATTTGGTGGGTATGCAAAGTTGTCAAATGATGAGAGGAAGCAAGTTCATATCTATGCCGGCCAAGACCCTAGCCAAACGGCGGGAAGAAGATGTTTATGGGCACAAAAGAACCCTAATGATGATCCGGATAAATATGAAAATTTTGCTGATTATAGGCATACGTTAAAGTTGGTCTGTGATGAGCAAAGTTCATCAGCGATATTTCAATTCACTCCGACGAAGGAGATGCCGGATGTTATCTATTTTCAGGTATGGGTTAAACTTAAAAATTAGGTGTTTGAGGGATAGGCGTGAAAAATATCCTTATGCAATTTTTTCTGCCTGAACGATAGCGGAGGAGGGGTCGGAAAGTGGATGCCTATTCTTAACTGACCCCAGAAGCATAGGCAAGGAAAAATCAGCCTTTTTTAGGAAGTGTCCTCCCCCTAACCGACCCTTCTCCCTACGCCTGACCTCACCCACAAAAAAATGGCTGTGAGCGCTGATCAGGACGCGCCCACCCGCCGCCCCCAAACAAAATTTTTGATAAAAAATTAAAATTTATTTTTTATAGAGCTACTCCAACTATAACATGGGCTGGAAAATCCATGTTGTTGACGACCTTCCTGATGACCTAGAAGACTTTGAAGAAGAACCTTATCAATATGAAGTCCTCCGTCTTCAAAACACTCAAGAAGTCGATCACCAAAATTCCGCCGCAAACTTATTTATTTCTACCACTTTATTATTTATCATAATGACTACGCTGCAAATCAGATGGAGTTTAGCCTAAACTTTCACAGGGTGCTATTTTGATCTCTTTTTTGTTGATAAATATTTTTCTTGATTTTTATTCCTACCTATATAGGTCTTTTTTACTATGGTAAAGAATTAGAGCCTATAGCGCAGGATCAGGAAGTACAAAATTCATCTTGAACAAGGAGGGTTAGATCCTTTGAGTTGTAAATTTTATTTTTATCGAATCAAAAAAGTTGTAAAATTTTATTTGTAATTTTTTATGATTCGCTAGAAACAAATTTTCGAATTCCGAGGATCGAACCCTCCACGTTCAAGATTAATTTTTAGCCATTTGCCCCTGCGCTGAACATTTTTTTACTTGGTGAAAAATATGCTATGTGCTAGTTAGGATTTTATTATTTTTGAATTTTTCTGCGTTTTTACCATTAACTTTTCCACAACAAAAAAATCTACAATAGGGAGGGCGCTTAGGACCCTGGTAGGACCGAGCTCGCGATAATAAAAAATAAAAGGCCGAAATCCTATCCACTTGACCATCTAGGCCGTGATTTTTCATATTGCCGCAGAAACGGACTTTAGTCTTTGTTTTCTAATTTTATGTTGAGATTTTTTCGCTAAAAGAGTTTACTTCCGCTATTCAGTTAAGTGTATATAAGCATTTTCTTCGTTGTAAAAAATTCATCAACCATGGTGCAGTGGCAAGCATCTCATTTTACACTAAATTGATCGGAGTTAGATATCGACAGGGTCGTAAATTTTTTTGATAAATCAAAAAAGTTATCGCTTTAGAGGGATCGTACCTTTAAATTTGAGTGCGAAGTAAGGCGCTTGCCACTGCGCCATGAGTAATGACATTTTCTCTGTGACGAGAAATTACCTATAACTTCAGTTTATATCATAATTTCAGTTTTTAAATATATGCCAATCAGATTTTGTATATCTGCTTGTTTTGTGATTGTTGATATTAAATTTTCTTTTTTAAAGGCATATCTAAATAAGGATCATATTTTGTATGGGAGAGAATACCTTCTTTTGGAGAGAAGTGGAGTATGGATGATCAATTTGCAAAAGTAATCAAACTTTAAAAAATCATGATTCACTTTTCAGGCTAACATTTCCATAGATATGCTAATTTTTCAAAGTTGTATATGTATTTTATGAGTACCTTAATTTTATGCAATAATAAAAATTTTCGTTAAAAGAAATTTTATACTAGAAATCAGATAATAATCTCAAGAAAATCGAATTTTTTCAAGTCATTTAGATTCGATAGGAAGCGCCTCTTTTGACCTACGTTATAAATTTGTTCATGGAACATTTGGCTCAAGAACTTTTGTCCCACGAAAAGTAGATTTTGTCCCGCAAAAAAGTCAACGAATTTAGATCGGCAGCAGCTTATCGATAGCTCAAAATATGAGAAAAAAATGCTACATAAAATTGTTCGATGAGCTTCGGAGCCTTCAGGCATGTTTTTAGAGGCGAAACAATAAATTTTAATGACCCAAAATTGTTTCGCCTCTCAAATTACGAACCTGAAGGCTCTTCGAACAGTTTTAAGTAGCATTTTTTTTCTCATCTTCATTGAGCTATCGATGAGCTGTTGCCGATCTAAATTCGTCGAGATATCGACTTTTTTAAATTCTTAGCCGTAGATTTGGCCGCAGCTAGGTATTTAGCATCAGTTGACAACCGGTTCAAGTGTCGTGTTATCGGAGCGAAATCTTATCGAGGGTCTACTCAAAGACAAAATATTTTTTGAGCCAAAATTTTTTATCTGAAAAGGGTTTGTGGGTGAATTTTAAACTGAAAATTGATTTAAAAAAACGATTTTGAGACAAAAATTAGGCACTTTACAATAATCCCGTGAAGGTTAAAGAATGCATTTTTTAATCCGCTTGTAGATAAAAATTTTTAACATGTGAAATAATCAGCTACAATAGAAAAATAGCTCAATCATGGCAAATCGATCACAAAAAACAAAGATATAGAATAAAATAATCACAAAATCTATTTAGTTAAAATATATTACAGTATTATTGTCCAGCTACCTTCACTTCTTTTTCCATGATCAGTGATACAACGGGTTCTTCGCCATCCAATAAGTAGGACATAGCTCTGAGTTCCATAAATTTGGCTTCTTTGAGGCATCCACGCTTTTTAAGATTTTCTGCCAATTTCATGTGTTGTTTATAGTTATCGTCGGCTAGTAGTTTTTTAGCATGATGGATTTCGACTTCATATTCTTTGTTGGACGAGCGAGGATATACTAATGGACCAAGTTTTTCTTCAGCAGCCGAAGTGTTTGCTCTGAAAAATTTTTTTTTCAGAAAAAATTTGAGCACAAAAATCAATTTTTAATACTGATTTTCCTCAAATTTTTTCCGTTCTTGGTCCAACATCGCTACAAATTTCTGGTGATCCATATGTGAGCCGAATGGGCATGGTGATTTTTCCAGCTTGTCTCCGACAACTCCTCTCGGTAAAATGGCATTTCCTCTCAAATACACAAGATTTTCTTCTCCTAAAAAATATGCGTTATTTAAAAAAAGACCAGCATACGTTTGCGTTCTTCATCCCGACGTTTTTGCTCCTCAACTTTTCGTTTTTGCTCCTCATCTTTGCGTTTTTTATCTTCCATTCTAGTTTGGAACTTTTCTTGGCGTTCTTTGCCTTAAAAAAAATTAAAAATACAAAAATTTGGCAAAAAAATACGTTTTCGCTCCGTTTCTTGCACTTCTTCTAGCCTTTTTTGATTTTCTTTCTGTTCTTTAAGCTGTGTAAGACACTCTTCATCTAAAAAATAACTTTAAAACTTTGGAGCCATTTTGAGGACTCAAAATTTATGGGTACTATTTCGAATGAGGGGGACCAAACCAATGAGGAATTGGGATTAGAATTCCTCAGAAAATTTTCGAAAAATGTTCCATATAGGGGTAATTTTTAGAGTAGAATCCAAGGTGGAGAAAAAAATCGTTATGGAAGTTCCCCTTTTTTGTTGTGGAAGTTCCTAGAGCCCCCAATATCTACTTTAACTTCCATGTGCTTGACCAAAATCTCTTACTTTCACGATTTTCTTTTAGCTTTTGTTCTAACTCAATCACACGCGCTTTTAACCATTCAAGATTTTCATTCTGCGAAACTGACACTTGATCCAAGTGCAAATTTTCTGGCTGATCTGGAAATTCCATTGCTGGCATTTTTCTAGGCAGTTCATCTTCTGATACTTTTTCCATTAGACCATCTTCTTGCGAACAAACTGACACTTGATCAAACTGTAGTTTTTCTGGCTGATCTGGCAATTCCATTGCTGGCATTCTTACAGGCAGTTCATCGTCGGACACTTTTCCAATTAGCTCATCTTCCTGGGATTTTATTGACAGCTCATCATCTTCTTTTTCGGGAACTTTTTCACTCGGTGCAATTTTTATAGCATCTTTTTTGACGTTTCTTTCATTATTTTCCTAAAACATGGGTTAAAAAAATTGAATTCAAACATAAATCAAATAATTTGTGGCACTAAGATATTTGGCAAAGTTTGACCAATTTCAATTGTGAACATTTGTTAACGGACGATTTTCTCAACTTTACTGTCAGTGCCGTAGCCAGGAGAGATATTTTGATGACCCAGAAACAAAAGGCTCCTCCTTGTATTTTTTCCAAAAATTCGACCCACCTCTATGTTATTAGAGCCGAGAAGCAAATTTTTTTTAAACATTCCTTTTAATCTGAAAATTCTCAGAAATGTTGATTTACGACGAAAATTTTGTTGATCTTTCCAAAAAATATAGGTCATAATTGGTCCCTAAACAAACCTTCGGCTGATTTTTCTCACTCTTCAAAATTCCCTGCAATAACGGGTCATCCGGAGGCATGCACACAATTCGACGAAAAATCATATCCAATTCTGATGCCGGAATTGAGTCATAAATAACCAAAAATTCATCTTTCAGATATTGATTTTTGTTGTCCTTGATAGATTGTACAAATTTGGAAGGTTCAGGTTTTAGTGGCTCTGAAATAGTCGGCTCGTCTACGGCGATCGATGAGGTCTAAAAAATTAAGTATAACATTATGTCAACAAAATTTTTAAGGATCAAAAATAGTGTACACAAATTTGGTTTAGGGGATTCACTTGAAAATTTTTTCAAAAATGACAATTCTAGGCTATTTTTGCGTAGAATCCAAAAATCGCACTTAAAAATTGTGAAAACGCTTGCAACAGCTCGAAATTAGCAAGCGATTTTTGTTTAAACTGTGGCTTTTTGTGCCGATAGGCATCCCTGTGTGGTCGTATGTTGGCGGGAAAATGCCCTATTTATAGTCGTCTCAAGCGTTTTCACAATTTTTTTGCGATTTTTGAACTCTACACAAAAATAGACAGGACTGTCATTTTTGAGAAAATTTTCAAGTGGGCCCCCTATCCCATACTAGTTATAAAATTATGTAAAAAGTTGATTTTTTGAATAAAATCAATAAAGACTTAAAATGGATTCAAAATTAAACCGCAAATAAACTTTTTTTTTGTTGATAAAAATGGATCTATAATACAATAGAAATTGATCAATCCACATGAAGTAGGTTATTTATTAGTTTAAAATCGCACCTCTTGATTTTTGGACTGATTTTTTGCGCTCTTCAAAATCTCTTGCAATAATGGGTCATTCAAAGGCAAGCATAAAATTCGGCGAAAAAGCATCTCCATTGCTGTAGGCGGAATAGAGTCACGAATAGCCAAAAATTCCTTTTTTAAATAATATTGCTTCTTGTTGGCTTTACGAGATGGCACAAATTTGAACGGTGCTGGTTTTGATGGTTCTGAAGTAGTCGGCTCATCTACCATTGGCAATGTGGAAGATGAGACCTAAAAAAATTGACAATAAATTTTTTATGCATAAACTAAAGTCTCCCCTTTTTCTTTTTAGGCTAAAAATGAAGATATCTATTTTTACAGCCAAAAATTACAAGGGGGGCAAAAGTCCTCGCCTAAGGGGCGGTATATTCTCGCCAAAGGGGCAAAAAGTCCTCGCCAAAGGGGCAAAAGTTCTCGCCAAGGAGGCAAAAAGTCCTCGCCTAAGGGGCAAAAGTCTTGACATTTCAAAAACGTGTTTTCTCGGCAATTCTGGACGAGAAAACACCTTTTCCTCGTTTTTGATAATGTCAAGACTTTTGCCCCTTTGGCGAGGACTTTTGCCCCTTAGGCGAGGACTTTTGCCCCTTTGGCGAGGACTTTTTGCCCCTTTGGCGAGACTATGCCGCCCCTTAGGCGAGGACTTTTGCCCCCCCCCCTTGTACTAACCCTATTCTGAAAAAATCGCGTCGAAAAAGCTTTTCCTGACTGGATATCGACCATTTCAAAAAAGTCACAAAAACTGTAGCCATTGAGAGTGTCCCTTTAAATATGAGAATTTTGGGCACTATATAAATCGTATTCTGAAGCGTCTATACCGCAAAACTTGAAACGAGCAACTCGGACACATTTACTTAACATTCAAAGATATCTTGAAATTTTAAATTTTTTGTTCCAGAATCTTTTTAGTTCGAGTTTCGATTAGACGTTAAAGACCACATTCAAAAATTCGCTGATCCTGAAAAGTTATTTGTAAGTCAAGTCTTTTGGGAAGATCCGTCAACAACTTCGGGGACTATTCTTATAAAAATCATGTTTTCATCATGTCTTGTAATTTACGAGAATAAATGTTTTTTAAACTCTTCTCGTGAAATTCAACAAAACACACTATGTCCTCGAAGTTGTTGACGAGCGACTTGACCTACCAATATTCTCACTTTATTTTTTTCGTGTCGTTTTTGTTAGTATCGTTAAAGAATATGACGCGTTGAGTTAGCATTATCAGCTAGCGATGTTAAGCGCATGAAAAAAGACTGCTTTTTCGTTGAGAAATGTCCTAGAGCCGAAATTTTATAGTAACGTATGAACTATGAGTGTTCTTTAGTGAACTTGTGTAATCAGTTTATTTTCTCTATTGATTTGTTTTCAATAGTTTCTAGATATTTTTTCTCAAATTAAGAAATTAAAAGAGGTAACCTTTACAGCCAGGTCTCCGAAAAAATTTGTTTCGCAAATTTAAAAAAGATTCTCTAAGGGTAATTTTATGCGAGAAATCGATTCGCATTCCCGAAACTTGAAAATGCTTTACTAACTAGGGAAAATATTGGTTTTTAACAATAAGAAAAATCTTAGAAAAGCGTTAAAAATCAATATTTTCCCTGAATCATGCTCAGGAAAGCATTTTTATCTTACAGAATGCGCGCAATCGATTTCTCGCATAAAATTATCCCTAAAGGATGATTTAGAATCTTTTTTTTTTAATTTGCGAAAAAATTTTTCGGATCTGGCTGTAAGGTTACCCCCATAATATAACTATGAACCATTTCCGTGTATATACACTTTTTTGTTGTTGAATTGTTACAATTTCCTATGAAAAATTTTAGAACCTTTCTGTCATTTTTGATTTTTTTCAAAATTGTGCTTAATTTGAATTTTTTTTATTTGAACAAATTTGGAGTTTAAAAAAAGTTGAGAGCTCTTTTTCCCAGAGAGACGCAATCAACAGGATTCCAAAAACTGATACTTTTTTGAAGTAATTTTATCGAAAAATATCAAATGATTGAATCATGAAAATGGTCGATAGTTGAATTGTTTTGTTGATTCTCGATTTTTGATGAATTATAGCTGCAAAATAACATTAATAACATTAGGGACCGTCATGGGTTCATAGGGGTAGTCGACTCGCTTATAAGGGCCGGAGGTGTCCGGACATAAAAAAAATTTTTGAGTTTTCATACAATAACTGCATTTGGATACCTGTAGTTTCAGAATCTGACCGAATTTTTGTCCGTATACGCATATTTGAGGAGTTACGGCCTTGGTTTTGGTGGAGTCCGATAGACAGAATTTTGCACAAAAATACGCCATTTTTGGTCTATTTTTTCAACAAAAAAACGTTATTGTCTAAAATTTTCTGCTAGAATTTGTCGGACCCATTCTTCTGCACAATTTATGGGTTTATTTTCCGGGCAATCTTTTTTGGTTAGATAGAAAATGCGTTTTCAAAAAATAAAAACAATGGACAATTTTCGAAAAATCGCCACAACTCCGAAATTTGAAGGGGTACTTTAAAGTATCTTTTGGGAGTAATAGAGGGTCATTTTGACTACAAAATGGCATATCCGGTTTGTTCCAGAAAAATGAGGAAATTGAAATTTGTTAAGGGGGGAGGTGCAGATAGAGGCCGGATCTCGGTCGAAAAATTTTTTTCCAAAAAGTGA
>JAQGCP010000419.1:0-17250 GCA_034699885.1 Acrobeloides thornei
ATCAAGTCATAAAACCCATGGGAAACACCCTAACTGGAAAATGGTCGTTGATTACGTAATATGTGAATGGCCCCTAAAGAGATCCACCCATAGTTTTTACCTGTCAAATCATTATTATCAAAAGCATTTGAAATGGATGCCAAATCTCCATTTAGTCCTTTGCAAATCATTTCTGCCGGCATAAATTGACTTAAATCGTTTAGAATGAAATAACATTTACCACCAGATGCATTAGGAAAAGTGCCATTCGGACAATCAGCATAAATTCTATAAGCAAAAGTGAACAGCAAGAATAACGGCAAAGCCTTCATCTTGACAACACAAATTTTATAGACTATTAACTAGTGTTATCTCTTTTTCTTGCTTAACATTCCCCTCAAATTTTGTGATAGATGTTTTAGTTTATAATGCTTGCGACCATATTTCTTATCAGTGTATAGAACCGGGAGACCGAGCGCCTTCGGCGCTCAAGGGATCGTCCCAAAATTTTTTTTGCTTTTATCGGTTCAATTATTTTTCGAATTTTTAAATTTTTTTAAAATATTTTTTTCAATTTTTTCGATTTTTTATCAATTTTTTCGAATTTTTTTCGATTTTCTTAATTTTTCGATTTTTTTCAATTTTTTCGAATTTTTTCCGATTTTCTCAATTTTTCGATTTTTTTCAATTTTTTATCAATTTTCTCGAATTTTTTTCTATTTTTTATCAATTTTTTCGAAAAAAATACGTAAAAAGTCAAATCGTATAGTTCGATTATTATTTGTTGTTTGTGCGGCGCCTGACTCATGCCTACGTTATTTTTGGAAGAAGCGACGCGCCCATCAAAACAACTTCCCTCAACCTCCGATCAAAGTCGACAGAAAAGGAACACGCAAACATATCTGTTAGGGAATGATTCCTGCCAAAAATGGAAACACTTTCGACAATAACACAAGCATGTTTGTGTGGAAGGAAAGTTCTCGGCAAGAGC
The DNA here is from genome assembly GCA_034699885.1 of Acrobeloides thornei. NCBI lineage: Eukaryota > Metazoa > Nematoda > Chromadorea > Rhabditida > Cephalobidae > Acrobeloides > Acrobeloides thornei. The sequence goes on from JAQGCP010000419.1 coordinate 971, forward strand.
TTCAAGAACTATACAAGTGAAGCTGTCAACATGATCAGGGAGTGAGAAGGAGCGGAGCCACCAACTGTGATCCAATGAAGCCGCCGTGCTTCGAATATCCATATTTACCTGTACATTTATTGTTTTGTAATGCGAAAAGAGCACTTGGTGGCTGTTTGAAGCGATTCCAAACTTTCTTCGCTCATCCCTTCAAAATGATGTTATGGTTTTTACTACATACATGGAATATTAATCTTTTTCCTTTTATGCTTTATTGTTTGAAAATAAAAGCTGCTTATCTTTTTTGACACTCCATAACAGCTTATTATTGAAAGTACAAACGATTATCACTCTTTAGCGGCACACCTTTAAAAACTCTTTACGTCATGTAGAGAAGATAAATTTTCTAGTCCGGAAACATCAAGTGCTTTAAGCTTTAAGCCAGATTTGGTTTTAAATTTTCTGGGCAGGATTATTGGCATAAGGACGACACAAACTAAATTCCTAAAGACTTCAGTAAAGGTGCTTATTTTTTATCTAGGAGAGTCAAAAAGGTGTCGGTAATCTTTTCTTCGATATGTCAGCGCTCTTTCTCTAAACTACACCATTTGGGGTCTGGTTGTCGGGGATGAAATATTTATTAGTACTTTTTTTTGCCATTGTTTGTGCAAGCTGTCCTAATGGTACATTTTCTAATAACACTGGTGATAGATGCTATTTTATTCCAAAAGATTCCAATACATCTATATTGGCAGAAACTAGCTGTCAAGATCAAAATGGAAGTTTGGCATCTATTTCAAATGCTCTTGATAATGCGGATTTAACAAGTAAAAACTAAGGATGGATTTCTTTACGCTCATTGCTGGTTATTGCGCGCAGAATGCTCCGCGCTGCATGCAGCGATGCTCAATGCGGCTAGTGCTGAGTATACCAGAAATCCATTTTTTAATCCATATCTCTTTGGCATTTTATGAAAGGATAACATTTTACGAAAGGATTCGCAGCGATCTGCAACTGAGCGAAAATTGTAGACTTTTAAAAAATTTGTCCAAGTCCTGAAAAATTGTCGTTTCCTATAGGTGGCTAAAAGTTGCTATATCTACGCGAAAACTAAATGAAATCGAATAATTTTTTCCTACAATATTCTACTCCTTTTAATCTATAATTCTACAAGAAAAGTCTTTGAAAAGCTCTTTTCAGTATTTTGTAAAATTTGTTTGAACCTTTCGCTTTTTGCAAACTTCCGAGGCTAATAACTTTTTATGGTACTAACCATTTTTTGTGATCGAGGGCTCAAACGATTGCTGAAAGACTAGAAAACAAAGTTACAGTCAACCCTCGATTATCCGATCCCGTCGGGAGGGTCGGATAATCGAGAGACTCTTAATCGTCGGAAGTCGGATAGTCGAGGGTTGACTGTACGAAGCGACTTTCTTTTTTGTTTCAAAAAATGGATTTTTTTCTTCCAAAAACTTCAAAATTTGGGCATTTTGGGGGCTAACAACAAATTTTTTTTCAGCGTCCAAAATCTAGCTTCGTAACTTTGATTCTACTCCTCTTGAAAGCACTTTGAGACCTCAATCATACAAAATGCTCTTGTCATAAAAATTATTAATCTATGAGGTGCTTTCCGAGTCCCAATGCAATCAAAGTTGCCTGAATTGCAATAAAATTGTATTTATTGAAACGATTTAAGACGTAGTTCATGTAAGAATTCGACCATTTTATTAGCCAGCGCAGTGGCCAAAAATTAAAAGTGCTCAAAATTTAATTTGTTCTGATAAAAGTTATAGTTGGTGGGTCCCTGATCACTTTTTGTTAAAACCATGCTCAGCCATAACCACTCTCTGGCCCAGGGGACCACCATATATGGTGACTAGGGCCCAAAAATTGACTTTTTGGGGTTAACTCAGATTTTTTTCTCACTTTAGAAAAAGTTGTTCCTCATATATCCCAAATAGTCCAAAAATGAAAAAAAATTCCTCCGAACTCTTTAAGGCCCTGAAAATGGCAAAAAACCGCTTTTTTACCGGATTTTTGACACTGTAAGGGGTACTGTGCCCTGTAGGTGTCGCAGCGGGGGTTAATTATATAGTCATTTTTTAACCCTTTCCATAAGCTATCTCTATGCCAAGTTTCATCCAAATCCCGTTGACCTTGTGGGCACTTTGATTTACACGATTGTAGGCCATCAACGCCCTATTTTTGAAAAAAGGTGTTTTAGCCCCCTAAATTAATTTTTCAGGAGTCGTTTATTTAGTCATTATTGTTCTCCATAAAATTTGGGGTTGAAATGACCACTTACTGTAAAAAAATTTATGTCAAAAAAACTCTATTTTATGAAAAAATAGGGTTTTTGATCAAAAAATCAATTTTTGACCATAAAGTTAATATTCCATGTGCAGAATATTATACTAAAATCGTTTTTAATAAAATTTATAGTGGAAATAACATATTAACAATGACATTTGTAATTTAAGAAAAATTAGACTTCATTCATTTATGCGAATTACGTATATTATATATGAAAAATATGGTAAAAGTACAGTAGCGGATAAAAAGTGTTCCACTCCCAAAAGAGTGTTCCACTGGGGGTGGAACACTTTTTTTTCCACTACTGTAGATTGAACTTTGCATTGCCCAATTATTTAGTTAAACTTTACCTATTAAATATTTATTTTTAGAACTTATATAATCCAAATAAACGACACCTGAAAAAAAATTAATTTAGGGGGCTAAAACACCGTTTTTTTCAAAAATAGGGGTCAAAAACCCTATTTTTTCATAAAATGGAGTATAACTTTTTTTGACATAAATTATTTTTACAGTAAGTGGTCATGAAAATCCTTTTGTAAAATGTTATTAGCACTCAATAACACGTTTTTACGGATTTTCAACAATTTGCACACTTTTGTGATCCGTGATCGTGTATTAATATTGAATTATTTAGATATAGCCAAACTCATCCTTGGCTCGAACATAACATATGCCTGGCTAGGTGGAAGAAAAGACATAAACGGGACATGGATGTGGTTAGATGGACAGAATTTTACTTATACAAATTGGGCTAAAGGTATTAAAAATAATAATATTATTATTTAAAAAAACGGAATTATTAATAAAAAATTACTATCATAGAGTGCACGCTTCGTGAGCTAGAACGGACAAACGGACGAGCGGGCGTACGGTCGGACACAAAAACCGGATTTTAATATTTATGATTTTCATTTAGGATATCCAAACAACTATTCCTGGGATAATTCCATGGCACTAAGTTTTTTGAATGGCCGATGGTATAGCCTGGACAGTTATAACATTCTTCCATATATATGTGAGCTTTTTCAAACCACTACTATGATCACAAATTCATCATCTACTACTATTACTTCGACCACGACTAAGCTAGCAACACCAACTATTACTACTACGATCACAAATTCACCATCTACTATTACTTCGACCACGACTAATCCAACAGCATCAACTATTACTTTTACACCTCTAAGCACAACAGATCCAAAACATACGAACTATCGCAATTTGCTCATTTTCTCATGTGTTGGTATTTTCTTATTTATTTTTACTGCTTTCATGCTAATTTATTGTATATTACGTTATAGAAGAAAAAAGAGGACAGAGCTTCTCGACCAGATGGGTAAATTATTATCAGGGGGGCAAAAGTTCGGGGACAAATTTTCTCAAAATCAATATATCTCGGTAAGGAAAAATGATTTCACCTTAATTTATTTTAAAAATAGCTGAAGCTCAGAGGCAATTATCGTAAAAAATTTTAAGTTTGCACTTTTTGTTGATTTTCTAGAGGCCTCGGAAGCGAAAAATCAGGTTCTTTTAGCAGTTTTGCGAAAACGCGTATATCTCGACAAGGAAAAAAGTTTGGACCAAAATTTTTTTAAATTAGTTTCATCTATCCTCTAAATAATGTAAGAAAAATTTTTGGATTTGCTCTTTTTATTAACTTTATAAACAATTTTAAACCTTCGCCATTTTTCGTGGAAAAAAAACGAATAATTACATATATATTTATAATAGTCAGCAATTTTTTCATTAGCTGGTCCAATTCTTCATGAACGCTTGTCTATTGCTGAAAAAATTTTTATCGAAAGATCTTTTACGTAACGAGATATCGAGTGCGGAAATTTTTCCCCGAACTTTTGCCCCCCTATATAGATTGTATTTAAAAATGTTTAGCTGCTGCAATGCAAGTACAATCAGCAATAAAAGGAAAACCAAAAGAATTGAAAAAACTAGACAATTTTTGGATTGAAGAAAAACGACTTGAAGTAAAGTACGAAGAATCCCTGGGCTCTGGATTCAGCTCAAATGTATATGTCGGAAAATTGTTTGGCACTTCAGCCTTAGCCTCATTAAATACCAAAACAACACAGTTTCGAGATTGTAAAGTGGCTATTAAAATAGCTAATGAGTATGGAAATAATGAGTCAAAAATACTAAAAACAGAAATTGAGTTGATGAAAAAGGTTGGATATCACGACCATATCGTCCCGTTGTTAGGGTGGAGCATGAAGCAAAACAAGCCTTGTTTGGTTTTGGAGTTGTGTGAAAGAAATTTGTTGAGTTATGTGAAGGAAAATCACGATGTTCAGTTCAAGCATTTAATTTCTATACTATGGCAAATTGTACAAGGTAATGTCACTTATTTTTTAAAACATTCCATTCATTCCTTCCCCTCTCCTCCTCACTCTACACCATCCCTAGTGATCTTAAAAATGCTCACCCCATCCAATTGGAGCGTGAGCACTCGAATTATCGGAATGAGAAAGTACCTCTTCTTCTTCTCTCCAAACCTGAAAAATTGCCAATTTTTCGCCTTGGCCTGCCCTTAATTTTTGTTGAACAATTTTTTTGTAAAAATCTTAAAATATTAAACGCGCTATCTGTTTGTGCTATCTCCGTCACCTTAAGTTCCATTCTATCAGGGCTTATACCAATCGATAGGGCTCGGTAAGAAAAAAAATAACACTAAGATCATGGGGTACCTTTCGAGAATAATTTTTAGCCCATATCATGTTTAACGGAAGGCTTATCATTGCAATTTAATATTTACTAAAATGAGCCGTCATGGCCAAGTGGCGAAAACACTCGACTCTTAAAATGTTTCTCAGGTTCGATTCCCATCTGCGCTAAAAATTTTTGCCCTTGCCCACCAAAAATTATTATTATTTTTTGCAAAATAAAAAATTGGGTTAAAATTTTTTTAATCTTAAAAAAAATTTAAAAATCAATTAAAAATTTAAAAAATCCATAAAAATTAAAAAATCGTCAAAAATCGAAAAATTCATTAAAAATTAAAAAATCGTCAAAATTTGAAAAATTCCTGAAAATTGAAATTTTTTCAAAAATCACAAAATTCATTAAAATTGAAAATTCCTCAAAAATCGAAAAATTCATCAAAATTGAAAAAAATCGAAAAAGTTCGTTAAAAATTGAAAAATTCCTCAAAAATCGAAAAATTCATCAAAAATTTTAAAAAATCGAAAAAAGTTTGTTAAAAATTGAAAAAATTTTCAAATTTTAACGAAGTTTTTTCGTTTCAATCGGATCAGGGCGGAGATCTCGTTCGGGGCGCTACACACCAGGTCCATTAAAGGCAAAAAAAATTTCGCGGAGAAATCGAAAAAAACGTTCCGTACTTTAATAGAGGACAGTCTTAGGAGTAATATTTGCAATCCCGTTTTAAAAACCTATCGTTCATTTTTGAGATCATTCAAAAATGGCGTTTTTGATCGATGGGTAAATGAATATCTAACATCAATTTTTTGGTTTCAAGATTTTAAACGAAAAAATGACGTATACCCCCGTTTTTTCACCTGAAAAATCGATTGCGCGCAGTTTTAACACATGGTTTCCCTTAAAAAATTGACTTTTTCTTTAGAACATCGATTTTTGACCTACAAATACCCTTTTTAGCGGTAAAGTAAGGGAAACGAGGATCCAAAACCATCAAAATCGCGTTTGTTACAATTTTTATCAACAAATTTATTCAAAAATGATTTAAAATTTTAACAACAAATTAATCGATACATTTTCGAAGATCAGCTAATTGAACTTGCACTGACCAACGCAAAAGTGAATACGTAGGGACCTCCATCGATTTTCAGAAATCATATTTCTCGAACTTTTTCAATTCCAAAACGTTTTTAAATGAATTTTTCAGTATTAAAAAACATATTCTGAAAAAAATCCGCGTTAAAAACGGATTTTTCTACGAGAAAATAGCCTCTGAAACATATAGGGATCTGTCCATCAATTTTCATAGTAAAAACCGTACACCTGTAAGAAAATGGCTATTTCATCAACCAAAAACACTCCCTAGGAGTAAATTTTATCTGAAAAACACGATTCCAACGTTGAAAAGGCATGGTTTCTTCAAAAAAGCCCATTTTTTTACAACTTTATCATTTTTTGTTTGTTCTGACCTTTTTATACATTTTTTAAAGGGAGGAGGGTGAAAATCGGAGCCCGTTCTCCGAAAAATTTTTTTGAAAATTTTTGTAAAAAATACGTTCTAGGGGTAATTTTATGCGAGAAATCTATTCCGCGCATTCCCTAAGCATGAAAATGCTTCCTTAACCCTGACTCAGGGAATGGATGGGTGTATTGAAGAGAAAATCAAACATTTTCGGGTTTTTATGAGAAAACCGTCAATTATTAGATTTTTTAGGCGGGGAATCGATTGCGCACATTCTCGGAGCATGAAAACGCTTCCTTGACCATGTTTCAGGGACTGTAAATGCTTCCTTTAGCGAAAAAATAAAATTTAGATTTAAAAAAAAATCGATTTGATTTATAAAATGGCAAAAAATAAAACCTTTTTAACGATTTTGTTGTTTTTTCATAAACATCACTTTGCCCCCTCTCCCCAAAGTCGGTGCACTTTGGCCCCCCAAAATTGGGAAAGGGGGCAAAGTGCATAAGTTCCATCTTGCTAATAGAGAAGATTTCGCATAAAAATAAGACAACCGAAAAAAATTATAGTGCTAAATCTCAAGTTTAGGGGTATTTTAGAGTTAGACGACCCTTAAGACTTGATTTGTCGTCACTTTTTTTTAAAACGGACCATGCCATTTTGAAGAGCAGTATCATTAACAGTAAATTATGACAGAAAAAAGTTGGTAACTGTTCAAATAGAAGAGTTATCGAAATATTTCAAAAATTACCCATTTTCTTTTTTTAAGATCTTCTTTCCTTGAAATATTTTCCAAGTCGTCACTAATAGTTTAACAAACGCGATTTTGATGGTTTTGGATCCTCGTTTCCCTTACTTTACCGCTAAAAAGGGTATTTGTAGGTCAAAAATCGATGTTCTAAAGAAAAAGTCAATTTTTTAAGGGAAACCATGTGTTAAAACTGCGCGCAATCGATTTTTCAGGTGGAAAAACGGGGGTATACGTCATTTTTTCGTTTAAAATCTTGAAACCAAAAAATTGATGTTAGATATTCATTTACCCACCGATCAAAAACGCCATTTTTGAATGATCTCAAAAATGAACGATAGGTTTTTAAAACGGCCATGCAAATATTACTCTTAAGACTGTCCTCTATTGAAGTACGGAATGTTTTTTTCGATTTCTCCGCGAATTTTTTGGACCTGGTGTGTGAGGTATGGCATTACTTTCTCCTGATTATAATCTGTCCATATAAATTCCTGCACGTATGATTTTGTTTAACGCAATATTTTCACATGCATGACTTTTAAAAATCTTATCAGATTTTTTTTGTTCCAAATTCTAAATTCTGCATGTTTTCTGATCATTTTTCTCGTGAATTTCATAAGGATTTGCATCATTTTTTCCTCTTCACATTAGAGAACTCACATTCGATCGATAAGAAGAGAAGGAAGTAAAAGGGAAATGCCAGGCCCTTTTCTCTAGTCAGTCAGTTAGACAAACGTCTATCTAACTCTCGGTGTTGGCAAGCTTAATTTTTTCGAGAGAAGATAGGTATTTTTCATATTCTCCAGTTAAACTCTTGACACTTTGTTTAAGTTGGACTGGGGTTAGGAAAAAGGTAGGAGATTTTTTATTCGAGTTTTTCTTTTTATCAATTCCAATTTTCAATTTTTTCACTAAAAATACCATTTTTGCACAAAAAGGCTACTTCTGCAACAACAACAAAAAACGATTTTCCTCCAAAAACCCATTTTTAGAATTACAGTAGAAAAAAGAATAACCCGTTTTTGAAAATTTTTATTCAAAAATGTCTATTTTTGAAAAAAACAATATTCCTCCTTTCCAGAAGTCTGTTCACACAATTGATTTGTCGCCACTTGAGACTTCGCAATGCTTAACTTGTTTCATTCAGATTTTTTAATTTTAAAAAGCGGATTGAAGCAGACCAATGAATAAATGTTGATTTTTTGTTGTTAAAAAATCACCTTCTTGTGGCCTTTCGAAACTAATGCTACAAATGATGCTATAAATCTTGATATTGCGTCAGCTGTCCCTCTTCTCATTATTTTGAACATCGATTTTCACAATTTGTTGTTAGCTTAATCTTTACTCTTTGCCTTATTTTGAGTCTAAAGTTGATAAATTTTTGTTTTGTTTTCATCAGAAAACAAAACCTCCTGCCACATTAAATCCCAACCGTCGTGTCCCAGCTCTGTGTGTTTCGCATTTAGGAGATTTAACAGTTCCTCTTTCTTGACCACTCGCTAAGGAGCCTCTTTGCTTGATTCTTTGCTTAAATGTGAACTTTGAAATAACTCGGATAGACTAACCGATCCTGAGACAGCGATCTTGATTCAGGATCGGCTACAACATATATAAGAAGAAGCATCGTCTAATGTGTTTTTAGATCCTTATAAATTTAACTTTTGTTTAGAAAATAAATCTCTACTGTTTTTAAAAATGGCCAGCTATTCACAATATTTGACTAAAGATCAAGAAGATGAGCTTCGAGCTATTGCTAATGCCATCGTACGACCTGGCAAAGGAATTTTGGCTGCCGACGAAAGCATTGGTAAGCATAATACAAAATTTACCAAAAATGATGATTTTTTATGAACTAGCACTATAGAGCTATTTTTGGCACTTATCACATTAATTTTCCTCATCATTTAATTTGGTTTACTGTGAGAATCTTATAAAAATAGCAAGAAAAATTCTGAGATGAGGATGCCAAGGGAAAATAATGTTTTTTTGAATTTATCATTTTTTAGGATCAATGGAAAAACGTCTCAAACCACTCGGCCTCGAAAACACCGAAGAAAATCGCCGTGTCTACCGGCAACTTCTGTTCAACGGAAGCAATGAGTTATCACAATACATTTCTGGTGTAATCCTTTTCCATGAAACTTTGTACCAAAAGACTGATGATGGTACTCCATTTGTAGAAGTGTTGAAGAAAAAGGGTATTATTCCTGGTATTAAAGTTGATAAGGGTGTTATTCCACTTGCTGGTACAGTTGGTGAAGCTACGACACAGGGTTTGGATGACTTGAATGCAAGATGTGCTCAGTATAAGAAGGTAAAAATTAGTTTTATCCTCCACCCCTAGCCCAGGGACGGAACTAAGGGGGGCAGAGGGGGAGGGGGAAGTGCCCCTTCCGAGGCAAAATTTAATAACCTTTTTTAAGGGTTCCTCCTTGTTTTTTTGGGGAAAAACAGATTTTATTGGAAGAGGGAGTGCCCCCTTCCTAAATTTCTGAGTCCGGTCCTGCCCTCGTCCACCCATAGGGACTAGCTAAAAAGGTTTAAGCTATACCCATCCTCAAAGGTCATATCCAAATTTGACCCATGTACCGAGTTCAACCCGGATCCGGTCCTTCATCTACCTGGCACATGTCAAATTTTTTCCCTGTCCCCACGTCTGATTCTGCCTCATTCCCAATATTTTTTTTAATTCATGATTTAACTTTAGGATGGAGCCCAATTCGCAAAATGGCGTTGCGTCCACAAAATCGGTGCTACAACACCAAGTCATACAGCACTAGTCGAAGTTGCCCAAGTGTTGGCTCGATATGCATCGATTTGCCAACAAAATGGTCTTGTACCAATTGTTGAGCCGGAAACTTTGCCAGATGGAGAACATGATTTGGAACGCTGCCAAAAAGTCACCGAAACCGTTTTGGCTTATACCTACAAAGCTTTGAATGACCATCATGTTTTCTTGGAGGGAACTTTATTGAAGCCTAATATGGTTACTCCAGGTAAATTTTGATGGGGGTACAGGAAACTGAAAGTGCCTAAATTTGGAATAAAAGGAATCAAATGCTTTTGGATATTAGACTCATAGGTATTGGGTCCAAATTAGGAAGGACTCCGTTCTCGCCTAAGCCAATTTTATTGGACCAAAAGGCACCCAGTGTTGAATTATCCAGCTTGGTACATGCCCATTGATCCAAAGATCATTTTTTTTACTAGGCCATATAACTTTTATTTTTAGGCCAATCTCAGACAGCTAAGAAGTATACCAATGAAGATATTGGCCGTGCTACTGTTACAGCTCTTCAACGAACTGTACCAGTTGCCGTGCCCGGCGTCGTTTTCTTGTCTGGTGGACAATCTGAAGAAGATGCGACAAAAAATTTGAACGCTATCAATCAGTACCAAGGCAAAAAACCATGGGCTTTAACATTCAGCTATGGACGTGCTTTGCAAGCTTCGACTTTGGCTGCTTGGGGAGGTGAGTAAAAATGGATCTTGAAAAATCGTGGGGAGGAAGTATGGGAACAGTTAGTGGGGGCGGGAGGACCGATTGCGAAAGATAAGTTGTGAAGTTGGAAGCCCTGGAGTCAAGAGATGGTAAGAAGGAGAAGGGTATATATTGTTCATGATTTCTAATTAAAATTTTCTTAAAATCAACACCAATTTTAGGTAAACCTGAAAATGTCCCAGCGGCTCAAGCTGTGCTTTTGAAGCGAGCAAAAGCAAATTCGTTAGCATCAGTTGGAAAATACTCAGGTGAAGCTGCTGATGATAGTGCTGCACAAAGTCTTTTTGTTGAAAACCATGCATATTAGATTTTTGAAGTCGCTAATAATAATGAATCTATTTCTTTGGCTTTATGTAGTAAAATATTTAGTATGTTGTGATGAATAATAAATTTATTTTAATGCTTTTTAAATTTATAACATACTGGACAAAAAGAATCGGCACCAGGTTTTGGAGGCATTAGTGTAACCTGGATGAATAGAACTCTCGACTGTATAGATCAGTGAACAGTATTCAAGTGAAAAAAAGGCAAAAATTTTACAATCAATTTTAAGGGTGTGGAGTTCCTTTAACATTTTTTGAATCGGTCAAATAAAATTTCTGCTTTGGTGGAATCGAATCCTACATCATTTGAGTACAAAATGAGAAGTTTGCCACTTCACATGGATGCTGACAATTTTTTTTGTCAGGAAATATAGCCAAAAAAATCCAAACCAAATAATTTTATTCAGAAACATATACAGACAATATATACATTTTTATAATATAAATAACGCATTTTACTTATTCTATAACCGAAAAATCTTCACATTCCCCAGGGGATAATGTACGGCATTACCGGAACTTTTGGGTTTTGATAGTACTCCTCTAAATTTATATGTTCTTGAAACATTTATCAATGAACTAATCATAGAGAGGTATGGAGGGCATAGGGAGAAGTGAAAGAGAAGGGAGCATAAACGTAGCAATGGGGCTAGGGAGGATGGCAAGGACGTAGCAATGGGAGGAGGGGCACCGAGGACCGGTGCCCCCATGGCTGAAAATTTGTGAATTAAAAATGACGTTTTTTCCGATTTTGAAAAAAATTGTCACTCAAAAATAGTGTTTTTCATCAAAGTGGCCCCCATGCGTGACGACCAGCTACATCTTTGGGGAAGGGCAGGCCCGTAGGAAGGGGGATCATTTCGGGGATCGCCCCCGAATCAGAGCACCGATCATAGGATCCCCTTATGTTTAAAAAAAAAATTTTTTTTGTCCAAAATTTGATAAAAATCATAAGATTTCCCCTCTGATGTGATTTTTTCATGAAATTTTTTTTTGAAAAATGCTTGTTTTTTAACCTGGAAATGCTCAAAAATTGACGATTCTTGGCGAAAAATGATGAATTTTGAAGAAAAAGTGGAAAATTTTGAAACTTTTTGATAAAAATTGAAAATTTTAGTGATTTTTGGTGGAAAATCATAATAGAGACCATTATATTTTAGAAAAAATTTTCAAAATTGTTGGCAAAAATATAAGGGGGACCATTAGGAAAAAAAATTCATTTTTCTATTTCGGAGGGCTCGATGCCCAACGTAGCTACGGGTCTAGGGGAGGGTAGAGCACACCAAAACCTCTGTTCTGACTTCGGAGCCTCTTAACTCCACAGAGACGCACTTTTACAGGGTATATGGGGGTATATTCGTGTACTACTATTCATGTCCAACACTTATGCATATGTATTAAAATTTTGATGGGCGGACCGATAGCTGCTATGACTTTTATCAAAAAACATTTTTATACCTTCAATTAAATTTTCCCCATCTTCCTCCACTTGGGACACCAAACGATTGTATTTAACAGAAGCATTCTTGTTCTTTCCAAATCTCAACCACTTTTTAGGAAATTTACATTTAATAGAAGAATATGTAACAGGTGTTTGGCTAACAGTAATAGCACCATTGTAAAGGGGATGAGCGTATAGGTACATTTTTGTTTGAACACTTACTAAAATGAAAAATTGTTTGAATGATAGTTTTTCGAAACTTTCGAATAATAAAGAGATAATGATCGAAAATCAAAGTTTTATGAAAAAATTAACATAATCTAACAAAACAAATTTCAATGCCCCCGCTACTTGTACTTGTATGTATATAGATTGATCATGGCTGTTATTGAAATTTTGGTAAATAAAATAACGAGTAAAACACTAATAAAACCCAAATTTCATAGAATATCATAATAAGTGAAATAGTGATCAACTAGAACGGGGAACTTTTTTAAGCTATATAAAAAACATAATGGAGTACCCGATGATTTTTTTGTCCTACCAAAACATAGGAGGAAACATTCTTTTTTTGGTCCTTCGGACATTTCGGGGGAATATTTTGCCTGTACCCCTCCTCTCCCACTCCACTGCCCACAGACCCCCACGCCGCGTAGGCGTAGCTAGGTGTCCATATGAAGTCAGCCAAAGTCTAAAAAAGAAAAAATCCCAAGGTCGTAGCTAACATTGATTGCTCACAAGGGCATACAACTATGTCCAAATCAATATTACTGGGTGAAAATACAGGGGGTAGCAAAAAAGAGGATTTTTGTGCAATTTTTTCGACATTTTTTCATTTTTTAAAAATTTTCGTCAAATTAACCCTATATGAGAGATTAACTGTACAAGGTTCTATGCTAAAAATTGGTTGAGATCATTCTGAGCCTTGAAAACTCTTCGCTGACCCTAATTGGGAAAAGATATTGTATCGAAGCGAAAACAGGCTAATGAAAGTGTTCTTAAGATGAATTTAATGGCTAAGCTCTATCTAAAAACAAGAATGATCAAAAAAGCATTTCGATGCCTGTGATATTCTCAAAAACCTTCGTCCAATCTTTAATAGACGAACTGTTTGACTTGTTGGCAAGTTCCTATTTTTATGTAAACTCGATAGAGTCATACGCTTAAAGTTTATTTGACAACCAACAAAAAAATGTTTGTAGGTTAATAATAATAAAAACTCTAAACCGTTTGTTATTACAGGGTGGGTGTAAAGTTCCCGCTCACTTTGAAATTGTATAATTACACAAATTTCGAAAGCATCATTGAACTGGAATTATAATATAAACTATTTTTGCGTTTTTTAAGCATCCAATATAAATATTTCATGAGGCTTTAACACTTTAACAAAAATGGTAGAATTTCGTCCAGTAATTGTGCGCGAAGGTTATGAAAAATGGATATGGAGAGGTGGATTTCATCACGCCGAAGCTTCGAACAGGCTGTCGCTTCCAGAATGCTCTAGACCGATGAATCCAGCGCATTCAATTCAGACATATGAGCTGGCTATTCCTCCGGCGTGATGAAATCCACCTTTCCATATCCATTTTCATAACCTTCGTGCATAATTGTTAGACAAAATTCTGCCATTTTTGCTACAAAAAATGTTAAAGTCTCATGAAATACTTATATTGAATGTTTAAAAAAGCACAAAAATAATTTATATTACAATTCCAGTTCAATGATGTTTTCGAAAGTTGTGTAATTATAAAATTTCAAAGTGATCGGGAACTTTAAGCCCACTCTGTATTATTCAACAAGTCCCCTGTATTATTCAACGAGTCAATACTCAATAGGTTATACAAACAGTGCAATTTTAGTGCATCTAGAGTTGTGAAAAAGAATTTGTCAGAATTTGACAGAATATGTAAAAATGAGAATATGATAGAATTCGGAATCAAAATCTACCAACATCTGTCTAATTGTGCCATATTCTAAACTAGTCTGAATCGCGCCTATCGGCGCGGATTCAGACCCCAAATTCAATTTTTCTATATAGCATACTATATTCAACTCTTCATCTATGAAAAAAATCAATTTTACTAAATGCACTAACTCAATCATTTATCTATTCATTATTTACACACTACTACAAACAATAAAACAATATTTCAACACTCATTTCAAAATTTCAATCAAAATCCCCCTCCCCGGCTCTCTTTATGAGAAAATTCAAAAATTTTTCTGCCATCCAAAAATCTTAAATCTGCTTTAAAGCCTTTCTACACCGTCCTACTTTTATTTAAAAAACCGCAACCCTCTAGCCTTCAATCATTTAAAAAAAATCTCGGTTACAGACAAACATAGCTCAAATACTATATAAGGAATTGGCGTCTAATTCTGTCAATTTAACAACTCTAGATGCATCAACTGATAGAAAAGTGATTCGTACAAATTGATCAAAATAACTCCCTCCCGCCTCATACTTTTTGTCTCCATCAGGAGGTTTTCTAGTTCTTCTTTCTTGCGGTTTTGACCTAACAATTGTAAGGATACTCATACTTGACAGAGGCTCTATATTTTAAGGGGTCCAAAATAGGGAATCCTACCAAAGAGATATCTCTTTGGCAGTGATTGAAAAACCGGGCATTTATTGAACAACTCAATAAATAACTATTCTCCCAATAAATAAGTAAACAAGAACATTCAATTCCTATTTAAAGTCACTTTTAAAAAGTTAGTCAAATAAATAAACAAACCACTTTAAATTCATTACAAACAAAAGTGTTTATTTGACTTGCTGATAACTTCACGCTTTTATATAACGTCGATAAAGTCACTTGTTTAAAATTTTTTGACAACCATCGAAAAAATGATTGTAGGTTGATAAACATGCAAAGCCGTTTGTTATTGTTATTCAACAAGTCCAGACGCGTCAATAGATTATACAAGCAATATACTTTTAATACTTTAACTAATAGGAAAGCGATTCATACAGAGCGACCAAAATAAATCCCTCTTGCCCTAATATTTTTTTGCTGGTTCGACCAACCTACTTTATCACCTACCCAAATTTATGCAGAATTTGACTAGTGAGGTTCAATAGTTAACACCGGAAATGCCACTTGCACAGTATTTACCCAAATTACGCAAGTGGAACAAATTATTCAAATGGAAGTCTCCATCGTACTTCCACCCCTAAATGGGCCCAAATTTGCAATTTTGATCAACAATTTTGTTATAACAATTGCATTGCGTATTTATACCTGACGGGGTGCCTATATTTTCACGCGTTTCAAAATAGGAGATGCCCTCCAGAAAGGGATACTAATAACTCTTGCTAGATCAAATTTGATTTGAAAATTATGATCGTATAGAGTTTCCTTGAATGATACTAAAACGTTTATCGCAGACTTCATTGGTCGGTGATTGCCAGTCTGTCCGATCTGGAAAGTTAAGCAACGTTGGGCTTGCAGGTTCAAAACATGGTGGGCAGATCGGACGATCTGGCAATGACCGACCAACGAAATATGTGGCCGAACTTTTTATTATCATTCAGGGAAACGAGCTATATATTGTCGTAATTGTTGGTATTCTGTAAGGTATGGGTACCCCATACAATTGTTATGTAAAATTTTTAGACTACAATCGTAAATTAAGGCTCCTGTAGTCCTGACTGAGACAAAATTATTAGGAAAGAAGGAAGATTTATGTTCATCCTATACAAATCGAAAATCTCGATTATAAAAAATAGCCTATTTGAAAATTTTTTTTAATTTGAACTATGACTCCAATCTGTTGACACAATTGAATTTTTAAGTGGTATCCTCTCTAGATCACATGTGTTTCACATGTAAAAA
>JAQGCP010000420.1:0-17234 GCA_034699885.1 Acrobeloides thornei
ACTATTATAGGCATGTTCATGGGTTGGATCCAATTCAATAGCCTTTGTATAATCTGCTATAGCTTCGTTATATTTGTTTAAGTTTCTTTGTGCAATTCCTCTGTTGTAATAAGCATTTGCATAAGTAGGCTTCAATTCAATAGCCTTTGTATAATCCGCTATAGCTTCATTATATTTTCCTAAGTTTGTGTGTGCAATTGCTCTGTTGTAATAAGCATCTGCATAGGGTAGATACAATTCAATACCCTTTGTATAATCTGCTATAGCTTCGTTATATTTTCCTAATACGCTTTGTAGATCTCCTCTCCTGTGATAAGCTACATGGGTTGGATTCAATTCAATAGCCTTTGTAAAATCCGCTATAGCCTCATTATATTTTCCTAAGTTCTTTTGTGCATTTCCTCTGATGAAATAAGCATTTGCATCCAACGGATACTTCTCGATATTTAAAGATTCCTAGAGAAATAACTTTTCAAATACAAGTTCTTACATAATGTAAAACCAACTTGATTTGATTACATCTCGAGCACCTTTAATTATTTTGTGCGGTTTTTGGGTAGTATCCAAGATAAAATAGAGCTAGAATCAAAAGTGATTGAAATTTGCATAAATTAACATAAAAAATTTTAATTTGAAATTTTTGCAAATCAAATTTTTTAACTTTAGAAATATGCTAAAAAATTTTTATACTCTAGTAGATAGGGAATTTTTTACGTCTGCTAAAAGCTGGGCTTAAGATCTACCAGAATATCAATTAAAACTTTTTTTAGCATGTTTCTATGATCAAAAAATTGATTTAAAAATCAATTTTTAACCTTTAAGGTTAAAGATTTTTATGTTGGTTTATGCGAATTTCAATAATTCTTGATGATTCTGGCTCTATTTTACCTCGGCTTTAATCTAAAAAACCAAAAAATACTTAAAAGTGTTTGATATACGATTAAACAAGTTAGTCTTACGTTATGTGCGAAGTGTTGCATGTAGATTATCTAATTACCGAAAAAATTTTTATAAATAACTTCATGGTATTTTTGCTGTCTTTATCGGCAAATAATTTATACAGATTAGTTTCCATGAGTTGTGGATATCTTGGTCTTGAGCTTAATTCTTTTAGGCAAGACTTTACAAAATTACGTAAATCGTCAGAATAATCTTCACCAAAACAGCGACTCATAATTTCGTCGCCGTTCGCATTTTTAATGATATTCCTTATTTTGATGTAATCTCCATTTAGTCGAAGTTCTTCAACATTATTCGGAATATCTCCATAGACAATCTCGACTAAAGTGATTCCTAGACTCCAAACATCAGTCCGATCATCATAGGGCTGGTCATCTTCGAGTCTTTCTGGCGGTAGATATGGCAATGTGCCTGTAAACGAGCTTGCCCTGGATCCTAGAAAATAATGTAAAATTTTTTAAAGATGTTTACCCGATTCCAATATCTTTGCATGACCAAAGCTACAAAGTTTTATTTCGCCTTTCTTGTTTACAAGCACATGACTTGGCTTTACATCTCGATGCATTACACTTTGTTCTTTGCAAAACTCTAATGCGTCTAATATACGAACAGCAATAACACTGACTACAGTCTCTGGTATTACAATTTCCTTTGAAAATCTAAGCTTGGGATATAGTTTTTCATGAAAATATCTATACAAATCTTCAAGTGACGCTTCCATATGCTCCATAAAAATCCATATTTTTTCTTCATCTATAGCATAGCCATAGAAATCAATAACGTTTGGACCATGAGAAATTTTGCGAAGTATTTTCACTTCTTCGATTAATTTTTTAAATCGTTCCTCGTTAACTTGGTTTGATTCTATTGGAATTATTAGAGTTTTAACAACTAGTGAAAATTTTAGTGGACAAAATATGTAATGTACGACCATTGCATTATTATTCCAACAAATGACTGTTTCACGTTGTAGGTCTCTTAAATTAAACTGATATTTCTTGTCGCTGCTTGGAAAGCTGAGTTGATTGACGTGAGAATCGTTCAAAAGCTTTGTGTATTTCGAAACATCTTCATCGGAACTCGATGATATAAAGAACTCTAGAAACAATGTTTTGTGTATTAAATACAGTCTATGAAACTTACTTTTTAGAAATGGAAGAATCGATGACATATCCTTTGTTAAGCTCAAACTGTTGGATGTTGATATAAAGATGCAAATTAATACAAGATGTCAAAGAAACGATTTTTTTAAATAAATGTAATCAACGAACGAATATTGATTGATCAAGTCAGAGTGATGCTCGTTTAGCCTTAATAACCGTAATAATTACTCGTTGATTAACAAGCAACTGATAAAAAATATTGAAATTGTTTAGATATAAAATTTATTAATTGTAGATGACAGACTCTCTTTCGAAATCGATGAGGGAAAATAATGAAAATAATCTAGAAATTTGAAAGGACTCAATGTTATCGCTTATAATCTCAATGTTATCGCTTATAATCTCAATGTTATCACTTATACTCAGTGTTATCGCTTATAACGCATTATGCAAATATAAGGAACAACCACGCAGGGGCGAAAATTTTTAGGTTTAAAAAAATTTTTACAAATTTTTTTCGATGAACATGGTTTGAAACTTTTGGCCAACCAATCTGAAACTTTTGCCCCTGCCTATATGTATTGTTTGGAAATTCATGCCTGTAGGCATACAGGGTAAGCCATAAGTACCTGACCACCTATCAAAATCGACAATATTTAACGCTCCTTGCTGAAAAGTTTAGTTCTGAGGAGTTTTCTATTCGCTTTCTTGACCCTGATTCAGGGAATGGGGTGGGTATATTGAAGCAAAAATCAAAACATTTTCGGATTTTCATGAGAAAACCGTCGATTCTTAGGTTTTTCTAGGTGGGGAATCGATTGCGCGCACTCTCGAACCTTGAAAACGCTTTCTTGACCCTGATTCAGGGAAGGGATTGGTGTTTTTAAGCGTAAATTGAAAGTGCGATTTTTTAGTTTTTTTCCTGAATCAGGGAGCATTTTCACGGTATGAGAGTGGGCACAATCGATTCTCGCTTCAATACATCGATTTCCCTGAATCAAATTCGTGTTTTTAGGCTAAAAATACCCCTAGGCAAAAATTTTGATCGATTTTTGAAATGGCTCCGCGCGGGATTGAACCATCGCCCTTTTGCGTGCAGTGGCGCCACTTGCACTTTGCCATTTAACCGGCACTTTTGATTAAATCTCTCTGTGAAAAACGATATACACACTTAAAAAAGGAGAGCGAAACAGTGTAATAATGTGATTTTCTCGAATCCATTCGTCTTGGGTTCAAGCTCGTTCGTCTCGGACACCTGCCTTTGGAAATAGAGTAAGAAGGCTGTTTTTTCTTCCCCTCTGAAATAGAGTACGAGGGGCTCTTTCCGTTCCTCTCCAAAGAATAAGGAGAATATTTTCCGTCATCCTAAAGACTCTGTTAGAACTTGGTCCATGAAAATCCACTAGATATCCGACTGAGCCACCCTGACCCTACTAAGTTTTGACGGGAGGCGGTTTATGTGTATTGAAATGAAATAAAATCCAATTTTTCATTGTAAAACTAACTTTCTATAGATTTTTCTAGGTTGTTTAGAAAGGTGTCACTGAAACCGACAAAAATAGAACTAGAAACAGGACTCAAAAAACCAAAATGACCTAACAAAAAATTAGGAGAAAAAATGCCAAATTTTCTTAATAAAAATACTAACAAAGAAAAAGTATTAGAGAATGAGCGGAAAACAATAAGATGCGTCTCAGTTTTTGTTACAAACTGATTATTTATATCGAAAGAAAGATGAATTAATAAATGCAAAAATTTTTGCTCTTTCAACAATAACAAAATTATTATTACCAACAATAACAAAATTATAATACCATTTTTAGAGTATACAAATTTGAAAAAGTTTGCATTTTTCAGCTCTATGATTTAGTCTCAAAACTGAGATTTCGATTCAAAATTGGGGCTCAAAGAATTTTGGTGATTTTAAGAAAAAATGATGCATATGTATTGTGCAATTTTGTCTCTGATAATTCTTTCGTGTTTGCCTAGGCTATCTAACCCCTCATTATTTCTCCATAATATCATTATTCTCTATTTATTCACTGACTCTACGTGTAAAATTGATCCTTTATCCATTATTAAAGATGTTTTTTTGCTTTTGAAAATCTTGACTTTGGACAAAAAGTTTTCGCTCGGGCTGGGATTCGAACCCGCCCCTTTATGAGCACAAACAAGAGCCATACCACTCGGCTATGAAGGTCAGTTAGTCACTTGTTTAAAATTTCCCGGGGAACCGACCTTTATAGCCGAGTGGTATGGCTCTCGCATTTTGCTCATAAAGAAGTGAGTTTGAATCCCAGCCCTGCGAAAACTTTTTGCCCAAAGTCAAGATTTTCAAAACAAAAAAACGTGCATCAAAAGGACAAATTAGATCGTTATTTTCCAAAGGCGGAAATTCAGAATACTTTTCCAGAAAAAAGCTATGTCAAAAAAATAGGTAGGTTTCATCTGAAACACCCTGTATTTATTTGAGTAAGTTTATTTATGTAACTTTTAGACTTGTTTACAGACGATTTTTTTGAATAATCCATCATCACATATACATTCTATAAGGCATTTCAAATGAGTCACACTACTCTGTTAAGACTCTTTGTGAAAAATATTTGAATGACTTTGGGCGTTCGGTCTAGGAACTTCATTTTTGATGCATCAATTTTAAGTTTCCAATGCGTTCTCCTAAGGAGTCTAAAGATCGTCTTAATTCTTCATTTCTTTGAGTCAAATTTTGTAACATTCGTTTCTTTTCTTGATGTTGAGATTTCTTTTTTATCCTATATTTAACACAATTGCGTTTGTTGGATTCTTTCAATTTTTGCTTGAATTTATAAGATTCTTCAATAGCCTAAAAGAAATTATTGTAAAAAAGTGAAAAAATGTGTATACTTTGATATCATTGTCTGAAGTGTCCATGAACAAAATTGCACCTTCAACCAAAATAGTAATGAACCGATTTCTGTGGATCTATAATTAAAAGTTTTTCATGAGCCCAAGAAGTGAGGGTTAGAAACCCCTTAAGAAAAACGACTAAAATTTTTGAAATTTTGCAAAAGATTCATTCAACTTTATTGGACCTCACTTTTGAATTTCTTGTATAAAGACCCATGTGAGTGAAAACTTTAGCATTTTTATATTGGTCTTGACTTTCAGGGCTTTCTTGTCAATACACAGAAAAACTATAGGTTTCGAGTGAAACAGACGAATATGCGAATTTGAATTCCCCTGCAATTTTATCCGACAGGCCACAGAAATCCTATATAGCTTACCACCGGGTATTCTTTAGTGTGCCAATCAAAAAACTCATAAAGCTCGAGAGGAGATGGGTTTTTATTACTTCCAAATATGTCCATTTTACAATGAATGCCAAAGGATTCTAAAACCTATACATTTAAAATTGACATAAAAACCTACTATACGAGTTGATGATGTTTGTAGATGGAATACATCGAGTTACAAATTTTTCACCATCCCATTCTCGTTGCATCAAAGAACGGATAGTCAAAGGCACACTAACGATGCAATACCTTGAGAAGAACGTTCTCTCCCAAAGATGTCTGGCTTGCTAAAAGATTTTTTGTATGTGTTGTGTCCGATCCTGAGTATTTTGAAGTTGAACCCGTTTTTGCCAGTAAGGGTGAATGCTAGCCGTCGTGACACGCATTTTTCGGCGCTAGCAGCGCACTAGTCGTTGTGCCGTGCACTACAGCACAACGCTAGTAGTTGTGCCGAGGTGGCGGCACAACGTTAGCAGTTGTGCCGGTCGTGCCGCCGTTGTAAAACAGCGGCACAACTCACGGCACGACCGGCACAACTCGCGGCATAACAGCTAGCACGCACCCTAAATCATAAAGGAAGGATAAATTCTTGAAAAGATAATCCTGGGGTTTTTTCTGTACGGAGAAATGATTGCGACTATTTTCGAAATGTAAAAACGCTCCCCAAAAAATAATTTTTCAAATACCTAATGTCGCGAACTCTACACCTTGGTTATGAGAAGTATATGTGAGTATTAAATAAATTTTATTAAAAATATAATTCTAAAACCCCAAGGGGGAGACAGTACAAAGTCTTCTGTTCCTTGTTAGGTCACCACCCATATGACACGTCCCTAGTATGCAATAGTTATCAGTGTCCTAATGACACCAACGCTTACAGTCAACACAGCTCCAGTTTCAAACGTATCACTTGCATGCAACGAATATCTTAAAATATTTGTATAGAATCTCATATAATCTGCATCAATATATGAGCAACCTTCTAAAAAGTTATTCCATATTTTTGCATAGAATTTTAAAAAATTGTCTTCATCTTTTGGGCAAGTCTAAAAATTTGATTTCAATCTTTTAACTCATCTTCTTTTCTCACCTCACTAATCCATTCGATCATCTTTTCAAGGAATATGCTATAAAAATCAAAATAGAGATCCTTATTGTCACCCATTTTAGCCGCCCATCCATCAAGGATTTTTGAATCTCCCTTATATGAAGTTAAAAATTGATTTAATATTTGATATTGTTGAGAGGTCTAAAAATGACATAGTAAATGTATCTCCAATCCCTGCGAAGTTTGGAGTTTGAAGAACACACATGACCTCATAGGGTTACCGACGGAAAAGTCTCATATGTAAACCTTTTTTTATAAAATTTTTCAGTCATGCATGGCATAGGTAGGCAAGGGGGGAGTCTCCCCTCTCTTCACGCATTCATGGACCCAAAATTGAGGGGGAACCACCACATGGACCCCGCCGAACATATGAGGTCGTCCATAAAAATTGGGTTTCAGAAGACTACCTTAAGCTAAATAAATTTTCAGATGAAAAAAATTTCTAACATAGGTCGGCAAAAGGAGGAGTTTCCCCCTTACCCACTCACTCATGGACCCAAAATTGAGGGGACCATCTCACTAAGAATCAACGATTTTCTCATAAAACCCAAAAATGTTTGATTTTCGTTTCAATGCACACCGATTCCTCCCCTGAATCAGGGTCAAGGAAGCGTTTTCAAGGTTCGGGAGTGTGCGCAATCGATTCTCCGCATAAAATTACCCCTAAGGGGTCACTTTTTAAAAAAAATTTTTAAATTTTCTACTAGAAAATTTTTTTGCCCGAAAACTTGTCGCAATCCGTCTTCCCCCTTTAACAACCACCCCCCCCCCCTCCCAACTTGTACAACTAGCTAACCATCAACTAAGGTCAAGAATTAGGTCAAATTTTCGATTTTAATCAAAACATGCCTATTAGGTAGGTCTTTACGAGATCTCTCAATCCCTATCAAAAAAAAGTTTTGGGAACCCCTCCTGTGAGGATATAGGCTTTTGGGAACGGACATATCTCAAAATAGGTACAGTCAACCTCCGTTTTATGATACCTCCGTTTAATGACAGCGACCACGCAGGGATGCCGGCTCCGTTAAACATGATATGGGGCTAAAAAATTATTCTTGAAAGGTACCCCCCATGATCTTGGTGTCATTTTTCTTCTCTCACCGAGCTCTATCGATTAGGTCGTGATGGAATTGAACGGTGAATTTCGCCGAAATTTACATCACCAGATATCGACAAATTGATTTCGTTACCCTCGCATGCTGTCTACTAACTGGTTTGAACTGATACCTTTCTAAGATTTGCTGCTCCCATATTGACACTATTATCAATCACCAAAATAACATCGAAATATGCGCTAGATGCATTCGTAGAACATTGTGAATTGTCGGATGGTGTGTAAAAACTGTTTGGCTTGCTATCCTGGACTTTTACTACATACGAAAAAGTTACCGATGCCAATAAGGCTACCAACACTAGTTGCCTCTGCATGACTACAATAGAAAACTAAATTCTGCATTCGCATATATGCCTTATAAACGAAGGTTATCACGTATTATCAGTGTTGGCTTCTACATTTTTAACAATCGCTAAAGGGTTAAACAATGAATACCACGCATTCATGCCAATACCGAGAAAGCCGTAAAACTAGGCTTGCCACTGATAAGAATCGTTAAAATTATGGATAGCGGTTGATGAAATGATTTTTTGTTAGACTTTTTGCCCAAGATGCTCCTATCCTCTTATCCTAAAACATTCAACGCGCTATGTGTGTCTGTCTGTTTGTGCTATCTCCGTCACCGTTAAAAGTTGGACAGCGCCTATTATAATTTTATTGGTTTTCTAAATGAACAAAATTACAAAAAAGAGGAGAAATATGTGAATGTGTGCAAACGTTGCAGTAAAATCCCAAAAACAGAAAATTATGAAGAATAGAGTCATTATGCTCATTATAAAGATACTTATGAAATCAGAAAAACGGACCTATATTTAATTCAAATCCAGTATTTTATCTTAAGATTCCGCGAATGTATGATTTTTCCCGAGCCAAATTTTATATGTCGATTGAAATATCGAGTTCAATTTTTATCATCTTAACTGCTTATTTATTGAAGACTTAAATAAAATGCATTCACAATTTCCATAAGCATAGTCAATGGATATCTTCTGAGTGTGAATTAGTCAAACAACGGGCGCGCTTCGATCACGTATAAACATGCAAATTGGTTACTTTTGTGCAAGAATTACTCAAAATTTCGATTAGTATCGAGACCGAGCGTCTATCAGCGCTCAAAGCGTCTCGGTATTGCTGACGGAAGGAATGAGCACAAGACTTTCGCGCTCGACGTGCCTCCGTTCGGACTCCGAATCGCGCATCAAGACCAGAGCAGCGACAGCCGAATCGCTCATTAGCGCTGACGCCTTCTTCCTGGACGAAGCGCCAATGTGGGATGGAGAACATCGACAATAAGCTGCGTGAACTCCGATGGAACGCCAATGTGCCCTTCGGCTGAGCAGTGATGGTATTCGGAGATCGTGCATGGCATCCCTGATCGTGTATGGCATCCCTGTGTGGTCGTACATAATTTTTAGACGTCACTATTGGGTTCCCTATGGGCAAATTCTACATAAAACTTAGCCAGAACAATGACATGACATTTGTTTGTGTTATTTCTGTTTTACACTTTTGATCACCTAACCAATGAAGAAAAATGACAACATTTTAATCACAAGTAAGCCCAATACACGTCAACAATAATCTTCTTCGCCTTTAGAAACCCTCAAAAACTTCACGGGCAACTCTTTTCTAACATTCTGGTTAGGAGGGTACCCTTCCCTATCTAATGGTTCATACACCTGGACATGGATTGACAACTCAAAATTCGACTATACCAATTTTGCTACAGGTAAGCCAATATCTCATTTTTTCAATAGCAAAGGATTTAGCAAATGACACAAAGGCCCAAGCAAACATGTCCATAAAACTCTGGGTTAACAGCGGATCCTGGTATGCTGAAAGCAATGAGTTCTCTCGGTTACCCTATTTGTGCGAGATCAAAGCTCAGAATTAAACTGTTTTACTTTGTTTATTTATCTACTAAACAAATAAAATTGATCAAGTATTTGTTTTTGAACTTTCCTGTGAGCCTCCATTGGAGCCCGAGGGGCCACATGGAACTCCGTGGGATCCCGTGAGTCCCGTAGGACCCTTCGGATCCTATGGGAACTCGTGGGACCCCGTCTGACCCCTTAGGTCACAGAGGGACCAACGGGGTTCAATGAAGTCCCATGGGAAAGTTAAAAACCCATACCAAGACACATAAACTTACCCTCAATGGTCTATCCATGATTTTTCAACTTTTCATTTTTCAACCAACTTCTGGTGCTGCCCACCTATAGGGGCCCTAACGACCATGGTTCGGGGTCGAAAAAAAAGAAAATTTATTGTCTCAGAATTTTGCGAAAATGACTTTTATGGGGGTAATTTGATGCGAGAGATTGGTTGCGCGCATTAGAGGTTAATACCCGGAAAGTTAACAATTGGAAAGTAACAAAAGTGAAAAATTAACAACTGGAAACATAGATGAATAGGGGGGGGGGGTCATAAACCTCCTCGCGAGGGGGGGGGGGTCTAAAGAAAATTTTTGCCTTTCGGCGCCCCTCCCCCATTTTTCGTGGCCCTCATGGCGCAAGGGGGGGGGGTCGTAATTACGACCCTCTATTCAAGTATGACTGGAAAGTGAAGGAAATTTTTTGTCATTTTCCAGTTGTTAAGTCCACTTTTCAGTTGTTAACTTTCCAGTTAGGATCTGAATCACTATGTTTGTTATACCTTGATCAAATTCTATTGATTGCTTGTATAGCAATATTGATTGTCTCGTCTCTTCCTCCAAGATTGATAAAACTAGCACAAAAGGAAAGCACACACTCTCTCTCTATGCATTTTTACTTATTATTGTATATGAACTCAAATGTTGGCCTATAAGCAAATCATTTTTTCTATAAAATATTTTATTATAAAATTATTAAAATATATTTTACTAATAATCGTGCAGATTTTAATCAATCTTACTATAATCATTTTTCTGTTAATTATAATAAGATGGTTGACTCCAACTTTGGGAAGTGACAAAATCTATTTTCTTGAAGAAGATAGGTTTTATTTGAAGACACAATTACATTATGGAGATGATGAAAGATTGAATAAGAGAAGAGTGGATTGGGCAGAGGAGATTTTGAAGAATGTTGATTTGAATCGGTTCAAGGTAAAAGGTTGTTCAATCTAGAAATCTGGAGATTCCTTATCAGGGTCCCTACCTTTTTGAGAATTTGCAAAAATTCTCGAAAAATTTAGAGATTTTAGTGGTCAGATTCTATCGATCAAAAGAAATCGCGCCTTGTAATCCCAATAATTGCTTCAAATCGGCCTCATAATGAACTTTTACAAGTTATGGCTTTTCTTCACGAACATTTGCAATCTGACTATCCCTTAATTATTTGTAATGCAGCTGACGGAGGGATTCGTACAGAAGATATGAAGAGATTTAATTCTAATGTAATCGACATGGACCCTTTTAGTCCATCCGGAGTGGAAACAGATCAATTTAGGGTAAAAAAAGAGGCGGCTGATTATTGGAATTGTATAAAGCGATCGTTAGAAATGTGAGTTGTTTTAATTTATCTTGGTTAATATTCAGCTAGAAAATACACAACTAGAACCATCATCGTGAGTCGCCGGTCGGGGATCTTGGTCATCTACAGATCGAACCTTGGTCATCTATAGACATAGTCTGCCGTGTTAACCACTACACCACACGGCCTTGATGAATGCAATCTCGAAATCATTAGTGGTTCTAGTTGTGTATTTTCTAGTTGAATATTAACCTTTATCTTATTATTAAAACCCATTAATTTTAAGTTTCAACTTGTCTCTTCCTGACTATCTGCTATTGCTAGAGGATGACGCTATTCCTATACCTTTATTTGATGTGACAATTCATTCAATTATGGATCAACTGGACCATCTTAAAAATATTGACTTTGTGAAACTATACAGAAGATGGCCATGGAGAGACTGGCCAGTGAAATATCAAGTAAGATTATGCTTCTAGATTTCTACATTTCCTGGATTTCTAGATTCCTATATATTCTATCTAAATCCTTAAAAATCGTATTTATATTTAGGTACTCGGTTTAAACCCCATCTTAGCCTACCTCTTGCAGATATTCTTATGGAAAAATCGAAATATTATCGTTATTGTTATTGTAGTTGTTTTCATCCAATATACTTGGATGACATATTTTCGTCAGGTATTCAGAAGATTTTAGGCACTAGGAACGAATTTCACTTCCCTTTTTTCGGAATCTAATTTCCGTATCTAATTTCCGCGAATCTAATTTCCGTGAAGTGAAATTCGTTCCTAGTGCCAGATTTTATAAAGACAAAAGTTTAGTTGGTATCTGACGTCCGATTTCATCTTACTCATAAAGTATTGCTAACAGAAGCTCAAGGTTGCTGTACTCCAGCCGTTCTCTATCGTGTCAAACGAATACCTACTATTTTAGAAGCTATAAAGAATTATAAAAATGAAACAAGACCACAAAAAGATCTTGTTCTTGATGCCGTTACAGAAGAAAAAGGATTCGTGGCTAGACAATCTGATATTAATTTAGTTGTTCATATAGGATATCTTAGTTCACTGAGTAACGTATATAAAAACGTTGGAAATTAATGAAATTTGTCTCCAAAGGTCGATTGTTGTACTTGATTAGTGTCAAGTGATTAGTAACAAGTGAGCAAAAATGAATGAAAAAGTTGACAAGTGATAAGTTCACTAAAAAACTGACTTGTCACTTAAAACTTTTCAAAAAAAGTGATTAAGCTCTTTATCTAATCACTTTTTTTGATAAGTGACAAGTGACAAACTTGTCAGTTTTTTAGTGAACTTGTCACTAATCACCTGTCAACCTTTTCATTCATTTTTGCTCTCTTGTACTAATCACTTGTCACTAATCAAGTACAACAATCGACCCCTGAGTGTACTATTTTTTTTAACATAAGATTTAACAAATAGTACTTCTCGTCTTGTCTCGTCTCGCATTTGAGAGAAACATTGTAGCTTTGAGATGCATACAAATTTATTTAAAAAATAGAATTTTTTTAATTTTTCGATTCTTGTAAATTTGGCACAGCTGTGATAGTCTTCTCTTTGGTTTTTGTAGTCAAGAAAATTTCTACAAACGATCCACGTATCATTCTAAAATCAAAAATTCGCATAATTTATATCTACGAAATCTACCGACTAAAAACCAAATACATAATCCAGTTATAGCCAGCTACTAAAATCCATAAGTTCATTCCAATAAACGTCGATAACTTTATATCTTTTATATAAGCAAAGAAGAAGTTCCAATATCCGTTAACGACTACACAGAAAGTAGTAATGATAAAAGCCGAAAAATTTCGATTTTTTAAATAATTTTTGTTATATTTTATGACTAACTTGGATTAGAAGTTTCAACTCGTCCATATGATTTTTGTTAGCGAGGAACTTTTTCTTCTAAAATTGGAAAATTTAAAAAAGAATGTGACATATTGTTTAGAAATAAGCTTGACCCTGAAAATCAGGGTAGAAGTGCGTATCAACGCGAAAATTTTTTTCCGGTTTTCTTCTAAAAACCGACTTTTTAGGGTAATTTCTAGGCGAAAAATCGATTGCGCGCATTCCCGAAACGTGAAAACGCTTCCCTGACCTTGATTCAAGAAAATAAGAGTGTGTATTGAAGCGAAAATCAAAAAAATTTTGAAATTTCTCTCAAAATCATATTCCTAGGCGTAATTTCATGCGGGGAATCGATTGCGCGCATTCCCGAAGCTTGAAAACGCTTCCCTGACCTTGATTCAAGAAAATAAGAGTGTGTATTGAAGCAAAATCCAACATGTACTAATGACTCCGGTTCTGAGTGGTATCACCCAATGACCTAATCATCACCCAGTGGGTGATGGTTGGGTGAATTTTGGGTGCTATCACCCATTTTTCGCCCCCTGCATTTTATCTAATCAGTAAAGTTTTCAAACTTTTACTTGTACCAAAAGAAACATCATCGTAATAACATACAACCCAAAACATGCACTATAGTTAAGAACACAAATATAAAATTCTACATAGACCATAAATGAAAACCACCAATCAGCGTTTTCTCCAGCGCCCCAAGTCGAATACTCCCAGTAAAATATAAAAGCTAGATTAGGATTTAAATGAAAACATGTTACGATCAAACACCATAACCATCCTATAGGAATCGAATACTATAAAAAAATTTTAATACAAAAAATACGAAAAAAGCATAAAAATGGTAGAAAATGAACAAATCTACCTTAAAACACGAGTTTTCTAGTTTTTTAACTATATGTCTAGGTAGACAGATAATCATAAATCGATTGATGGCTAACATCAAACAATAATACCATATGGTGTATGTAGTTCCTTGTAATAAGGCTCCAAGAAACTAGGATTTTTAAGCCTAAACCTAAATAGTGAAAAAACCCTACCTTGTTCAAAATAAATTCATGTGAAATTTGAAACACGGTGAAAATAAATGTACTAGCATTACATACGAGTTGAAAACAGTCAGCTATTCCTAGACAAAAGATGATCTTGTATGCTACACCTTCATAGAGTTTCGCATGTTTTTTGAAGATCTAAAACAATTTTTGTTCTTATATAGGCTAACTTTGTAAAATTTTAGATTTCTAGATTTTTTAGATTTTCTAGATGTCTGGGTTTCTAGTATAGTATCCTGAAATGGATACTGCTCTTCCAACCTATTTTGGAAGGAAAGCCTAGAATCGGTTTGTGCGTCAGTCGCTCGGGATGTAAGAGAACCGAACGGTTGTCAGCTAGCTGTCAAAGCTGTGAATAAGACGATTTATATGTATTATGTATTTTCAATAAAGTTTTTGAGTTTATTTCTTTTATATGCAGATTCCATTACTACATAATCTGCGTATACTATAAATGGTAATCTCGATGTGACTACAGGGAGTTACCTGGGTCCCTTTCTATAAAGGAATAAGACAGCCTTAATGGCTGACAACCGTTCAGTTCTCTTATATCCCAAGCGACTGACGCGCAAACCGATTCTAGTGATTTGTCACAGGCTCTCCTCCCAAAACAGGTTTGGAAGAGCAGTATCCATTTCAGGATTCTTTACTAGGCTCTAGATTTTCAGATTTCTGGGTTTTTAGATTTCTAGAGTGTCTAGATTTCTTGGATTCCTAGAATTTCTAGAGTGCCTAGATTTCTTGGATTTCTAAATTTCTGTATATTACAAACCACGGATAACTTACATACAAAACCATACAATAAGGTATTAACATAATTATACTCAAACTAGCATAGATTCCCGTTTTCACTAGTGCTTCAAAAAATGAAGATTTGGGTTCACTCGATAACGTTTCATTAGATGAATTCATTTTAAAAAAATGGAAGGAAAAGTGCGCAAAAATTGTAGTGCTACTTAGAAATTTAACCAATTCGTCATAACAAACTATATTTATTCTCGAGGTTTTTAATCTTTCTAATAATATGATTTATCGTTACGCAAAAGCGTTTATTCAATTATCCTTTTATTTTAGCAACGTGATTTATGAGATTTGCTCATTGCCCATCGATTAACAGATTCTGAAATCTTCATCATATTCTTTAACATTATACTCAACTTCAAAAACATATTCTGCAAAACACTTAAATTTATAAACGTTCAAATAGTTGGAGGCAAGTAGAGGCATAGCATCGCTATATCTCACGGCGGCACATCGGTTGCGAGAAAAATAACCTTTCGTAATTTTTGTTAAAAATGGCCTAAAAAGTATGGAATAGCATAGTTATGAGCAAAAACAGCAAAAAAATTTTCCGCACACACCCCTTTAACGTAAAAATAGACCTATTTTCAAAAAGCATTATCTCCAAATTTCCAAAACAGATTTTTATAAATATGGTGGCTTTTTAACCCTCAGATATGGGTCTAAATCTGGATGAAAGGATTTATTTCAAAACCTCTTAGAACTTGAGATATAGCCTTTATAAGTTTACCCATTTTTTAATGGGAATACACCAAAATAACGTAAAAATAGGCCTAACTCCCTAAAGGGGTGTGTGCGGAAACATTTGTTGCTATTTTTGCTCATAACTCAGCTACTCCAAACTTTTTAGGCCATTTTTAACAAAAATTACGAAAGTTTATTTTTCTCGCAACTTTTACTTGAAAATGTGCCGCCGTGTATAGTCTAATTTGCAATCAGATAAGTTTTTAATCTTTTCAAAATTTCTTTTCTTGTCTCATTTGATTTTATAACTTAAAAGAAAACTTTATTGATTATTGATTTTCATAATATTGTGCAATAGTTTCTGATCAAAGAACACGTCTTCTCATTATTTATTATATTTTTTTAAATAAAAGTAATTGTCATTTGTCTACAACTATCCTTCTTGTTTCATCTTAAAAAATGCATAAAATAGTTTTTGCTCTTTTATTTTTACTTGTTATTTTATTCAACTTTTCTATCGCTTATAAAATTTTGGTATTCAGTCCGACTATTAGTCGAAGTCATATGATTTCGAATGGAAGGATAGCAGATGAGTTGGCCAAAGCTGGACATGATGTGGTAGGTAAAAACACAGTATATAGTTATCTCCATAGACATAATCAAGGGGATAGTGGGGTGGGGAAATAGTCTATATGTTAGCGTTTTATCTGACCAGCATGTTCGGACTGATAAAATTAGTTTTATCTAACCGAGCTAAAAAATCGTTTTATCAGTTTGAAAATAAATTGAAATTTTTCTGTTCAACATAAAGCACCGGCTGAAAGAATCGAGCTTTGGAATGGACGGGACCGACAAATATCTGCGATATTTCGAGATATTGCCTCTTAAAGGTACGGTGCACGCCAAAAAAATTTTGAAGAACAGATTTTCGTGCCAATAATTAGATCTAATTGCAATTCAGGCAATTTTGTTGAATTTGTGATTGTTTTTAAAAAGTTTTTTGTTCCAAATTTTTTGAAACCAAAATGTTTGTATACAAATTTGTTATTTGTTCAACAAAGCTTTCAAGCGCATCTTGTGCCATCCGATTTATTAATTTCAACTGCCAAGAGCGGACATAAAATCTAAATCATCATTTATTAAATCAACAAATTTTCTTATCAATGTTTTTATTACTTGGGAAAAAAGAAATTTCGAATTTATTAACATATTTCATAATAAATTATGAGTAAAAATTCACAAAGTACAGCTCTTTAAATAATTAGACAACTTGATAATTAAACAAATTGAAAAAAACTTGATTTTTCAGATTAACAATTGTAAGCGATATACATGGTGTAGCCAGGATTTCGCGACAGGGGGGCTAACAATTTTTTAATGGTGTTTTTGATGTATAATTTTTCAAATTTTTTGAAATCATAAGAGTCCCCCCTTATACCTTTTTTGAAAAATCGCGACAGGGGGAACTATAGCTCCCTCCTAGCCCTCCTTAAATACAGGCAATATAGGCGCAAAAATTCATAAAAATATACATAAGAGGAAAAACTATGGATGTAGGATTGAGCATGCCTCTTTGTAGTGACGAAGGCGTATAAAACTTTTGATTTTTTCTTCAATTCCAAATATTTATAACATCTCAATCTAAAATATAAACATGACTTTAGACTCTTAGGGCCTACACTAATTCAAATGGAAGCACCAATTGTAGCACTAATTGCACTCTTGGCGTCGAGACGGTTTTATTTTCAGGGTCAACGAATTTTCGAATGTGGTCTTCAGCAAATTTAGAGGCCAACAAAAGATGA
>JAQGCP010000421.1:0-17231 GCA_034699885.1 Acrobeloides thornei
ATGCCCGCAAGTGTTTTGTTTTTGATGCGCTCGAAAACTTTCAGTGAAAAGTTTTCGAACGCATCAAAAACAAAAAAACTTGCGGGTATTTAAGATGCTCGAGTTTTCGAACGCATCAAAAATAAAAAACTTGAGGGTATTTAATAATTTTATTACCTGATTCAATAAATTCTGTTTATTGAAGCGAAAAAAGTTGAAATATTTCCAATTTCCGAGAATATTTCTGGAAATTTATGCAACCTTAGATTCAATAGAAATTTTGATAAGTTCGAAAATATGTTGGACTCAATAGAAATTTTTACAAATTTTCATTCAAATTCTTTTGAGTTTGAATAAAAAAGTTTGTCAACACTTTTTATCTATTTTTCAAGTGACCTTTTGGCACCCAACTATGTGTGAATTTGTTTCTTTATCAAAAATTTGACCTATTTGAGTCTATTCAATGAAGACGGCTTGGGACTTTCGATTTTCCAGAAGAAAAGAAAGGGCGTGAACGTTGAGTGAAGAATGTGTAAATCTGCAAAGTCCTCAAAATTAAGTTATTTTTGATTAGCTATTCACCCTATTTTTCTTCCTGCTATTGACGAAAATCAGCATGGAAGATTTTTTAGTGTTCAAAAATCTTTCTAGAAATATTTCCGCATACTCTTTTTACTTAAATCATTTATCTAATTTCTTTTTAATAAGTTCAAAAATATGTTAGACACAATGCTATTTTTTCTATGCTTTAAAAAATACTTAATTTTACATTAGGGGCCATTCATAAATTACGTAACCTTTTTCGGAAAGTTGAAAACGCTCTAACTCTTTTTTCTGAAGGAAATTCGAAAACTTTCCTTTACAGACTCCTAAAAATGGATACATGCCAGAATTTATCACAGGAAAATTTTAGCCATTGAAAAAGGCTATCAAAAATTGTCGAAACAATATTTACCGAACTAAAACATCATCTTAATATTTCATTAAATGTTTATAAATTTTGAACTTTAATAAGTTCAAAATTGTGTTAGGCACAGGACTAATTTTTTAAATGTCACAAATTCTTATTTTTTGTATTTTGTAAACTTTTTTTCGTCCGTTTTAGCAATTTCTGTTCAAAAATTCCAGTGCGCTTTTATTTTGTGCAAAAGCCAAAGCGTTTAGCGTTCACTTTCATTTTTCTTCCATTTTCAGCAGTTTCTTTCAAAAATTCATACTAGCAATTTATCATTGGAAAACCCGAAGCGATTTTTGAATTTCACACGACGATTATTGGCAATTTGGGAATTGAGAATTTGTGAAAAAGCTGTTTGGAAGCCTGTTTTGAATATGAACTATTTGAATGTATTATGTTTCAAAAACTAGCTATACAATATTCCGGATGTTTATACGCAATTTTTATTTTTAAAATGACTTCAGATTAGTGATACTCAAAGTTATAAAAGAGAAGATTGTGTCACCAACCATAAATGTTTTTATTTAAACTTTGAATAAGTTCGAAAAAATGGCAGACTAACACTAATTTTTTGTAGTTCAAAAAGTTCGTGAGCTTTTTCGAATTTTGAGCATGTTATAGTGACAATGGAGACAAATTTGTCACTCTGAAAAAATCACATCACCCTAAAAATTTGCATCTATGGTGACAGAATTGTACATTTTGCAACTTTGAGATCACTACATCAGACTTCAAACATTTCAATAGGGGTAATTTTGAACACTAGATGACTATATTCATGTGATATCTTTAGGATGTCCCTCATTTTTATCCCAATATCATGCATTTTTGATGCGTTTACATTTTCATACGAATATGGCTGCAACAAATTTTGTTTTTACTCATTTCAAGAAATGGGCCCCGGAAGAATTTTTTCGACGAATTTGTTATCTTTTTATTTCATTTAGACTTTTAACGAGTTCGAAAAATGGCAGACTAAATCTAAAACCGGGAGACCGAGCACCTTTGGCGCTCAAAAGATAGTCTCAAAATTTTTTTGCGTTTTTCTGTTCAATTTTTTCGATTTTCTTCATTTTTTTTCAAATTTTTCGATTTTTTATCTATTTTTCAATTTTCTATTTTTTCCTATTTCTTTTCAATTTTTTATTTTTTTCTAATTTTTCTAAAAAGTTCGTGAACCTTTCAAAATTTTGCTTTTTTAAATTTTTTCTTTGTTGCATTGATAATTATTTCTTCCTAAAAATTCCCTTTAATAAGTTCGAAAAATGATCATACATAGGGTTGGGATGGCGGGAAAGAAAGCGCCACCTGTGTATTATAACGAAATCCAAAGTTTTTAATTTTAAAAATTATTTTCTAAATCATTTTCAATAAAAATTTGTTTATTTTTAGAGCAAAAATTTTGATCTACAAAATGGCACCTTCACTTTTTTGTTTTGTTCCTAGAAAAATTTAGCAAATTTGAAAAACTTCCCGCCTGATTTTCAAGCTAAAATTTCAAATTCAAAAAATCTGATTGAAAATCAGGCGGGAAGTTTTTCAAATTTTCTAAGTTTTTCTAGGGGCAAAACAAAAAAGTGAAAGTGCCATTTTGTAGATCAAAATTTTTGCTCTACAAATAAAAATTTTTTTATTGAAAATGATTTAGAAAATAATTTTTAAAATTAAAAACTTTAGATTTCGTTGTAATACACAGGTGGCGCTTTCTTTCCCGCCATCCCAACCCTAGCCCTAATTGACCCCGTATAGGGACATAAAAAATTTTTCATGACTCAAGGCGGTAAATCATTCCCCATGCGTAAAACCCCCTAGAGCGCATTTTGTCGAAAGTGGACACTGTTGTTGTATTAATTCGGTATAGAAAATCGATTTTTAATTTTCACGTTATAAATGTGATACGCAGACTAGGATGTCTACGGATGAATAATACGTAAAAACGTGTTTAAATATGATTATTATGCGAAATCAAGAGAACTATAAGAGCCGCCACTAATTCGTTCGGAAATTTTTGACTTCACTAATTTATCACTAATGCCTATTAGTGATGTTCGGACACATCACTAATAGGCAGTTGGACGCCTATTAGTGATGTTTCCGAACGCAATTAGTGAAGTTATTAGTGAACTAAAGTTCGTTCGGGAGCCGTTCGAACGTATTAGTGGCGGCCCTAAGAGGAAAGGATGAACTGATCGGGAGCGCCGCTCGGAAGCTCCGATTGAGAGTGAAGGCATCGAGACTGCATTAATTGCAAGTTGGGGGAGCACTCATTGCAATTAGTGCTCGTCTCGACGTCGAGACGCAAAATTTAAAGTGAGAATAACTTTTCAGGATAACGAATTTTCGAGTGTGGTCTTTTTCGATTTTATTCAACTTTTATTGGGGCTATAAATTTGCTGAAGACCATATTCGAAAATTCGTTGACCCTGAAAATAAAACCGTCTCGACGCCGAAAGTGCAATTAGTGCTTCCATTTGAATTAGTGGAGATCGTGAGGCTCGGAAACACCACACTTAGGTGTCCAGTTTATCAAATTACAAAGAATCTGGAGACCGAGCGCTCGGCCTCGGTTTCGAGTGTTTCTGAGCACTTTCGAGTACTTCATAGCGCCTTCAAACACTTTTATAGTCCTCTTGAAATTCGCATAAAATGAATTAGTCTAACAAACACCAGCTAGTCTGGCTTTGCCAGACTATTTGGTGTTGACACGTCTATAACGTGAAAATTAAAATTTTTCGATTTTCTAATTTTTTCTGCGCCCAAAATCAAAAAATTCTTTTGGATTCGTGTCATGCCCGGTTCCCCACATGTGTTCACAGGGCAGAAAAAGTCTGACTCTAATTTTCAAAATGTACCATTAAAAGCTTTTTCCACAATTCTTTTTTTA
This sequence comes from Acrobeloides thornei, assembly GCA_034699885.1. NCBI lineage: Eukaryota > Metazoa > Nematoda > Chromadorea > Rhabditida > Cephalobidae > Acrobeloides > Acrobeloides thornei. The sequence goes on from JAQGCP010000421.1 coordinate 3,819, forward strand.
TTTTGTCGGGCTAGAGTCGACTTAAAAAAATTTGCCTTTTTTATATATCTTGAAAAATTTTATGGGGTCTTACGTGAAAAAAAGAGCTTTAAAGAAAAAATGGCGAACTTTTTTAAGTCGACTCTTGCCCGACAAAATAAAAAAGAATTATCGAAAAGCTTTTAATGGTAAAAACTAGTTACATTTTGAAAATTGTATATATTTGTAGCAGAAAGTGAAAAATTTGTTGCAGAAAACACAGTCATCCTTTTTAAAATTTATGCAATTTTTAGCTCATTTCTGATCTTTTTATTTTGCTATTAAAAACTATCTATCATGCCGAAGAATAAAGGAAAAGGAGGTAAAAATCGTCGTCGTGGAAAGAACGAAAATGATGTTATGAAGCGTGAGCTGATAAAGAAAGATGACTCTAATCAAGCCTATGCTCAAGTGTTAAAAATGCTTGGAAATGGTCGATTGACGGCATTTTGTTTTGATGGAAAGGCTCGACTGTGTCACATACGTGGAAAGTTGCGCAAGAAAGTTTGGATTAATGTCGGCGACATTATTTTGGTTGGATTGCGTGATTATCAGGACGATAAGGTAAGAGTCATACATATCCAATGGGAGAGACAGCCCCCCCCCAGGCACGTAGCGAGGGGAGGGACAATCCGGACAATTGCCCCTCCATCAGGAAAAATTTTGAAAAAAATTAAACTAAAAATTCAATTTTTCAGGCCGATGTTATACTAAAGTATACTCCGGATGAAGCACGTGTGTTAAAGAATGAAGGCCATTTACCAGAAAGTGCCAAACTTAACGAAGGCGATGAAGGCCAAGGAGACGAAGTTGAATTTTGTATGTCTTGATTTTTTTCATTCAATTATTTTTTACCATAAATTTTCAATTTTTCAGTGGATATGGGTGGAAGCGATGAAAGTGACAATGAAGTGGCGGCCCAAGACCGTGCCTACGACATAAGCGACACTAGCAGTGAGGAAGAAGAGTCCGAAGAGGAGGAGGAGGAAGAAGAAGAAAGTGATGACGACGATGGCTCTGAAGAGGAGCTGGAGAATGCAAAAACCGGTAAGGACGCAAAGTCTAATGCACATGATCGCCATGGAAAGAACACCGCCTCCGAATATGAGCTGCATCGTGCAAGAGCCGGTATGGAAATGAAGCCTGGTGCACGAGAACGTTACGGAAAGGCCACGAAAGGAAAAAAGGGCAAATAAAACGTTAATTGCATATAATGTGATTTTGTTTGAATCTTCTTTGTATGCTTAATTTTAGTATCAATCAATAGCATGTAAGAAATTTTCGACATACATTTTTGTTTGAATTGATACTGAACCACTTACTTGACCTATTTTTTTGATACTATATTGTTCTTCTAAAAATTTCAATCTAAATATGACTAAAAACAGGACTTTCGATTCTCGTCGAAAATGACTTCCTGGTGTTTTTTTGTTTATCTGTATCATTAAATTGTGGCTATGGTTTTATATTTAAAGTTCTTGTTAAATAAAAGTATACAAATAAAAAATTGTTGAGTTTTTGTTTTATTCTATATATCTATCCCTGTGCAAGCGTTGTAATAAGAGAAAAGAATCTTTACAAGTGCTTTTACTTTGGTTCTTTATTGAAAATGCTTAAGAGACGCTTTCTTGAATACTAGACCTGAAAAGGACAGTGTTAAACGGTTCAACTGAACTCCAAATTGAATTTCTTTAGTGAGATTAACGCATGGAAAAATTTTTAAGACATTTCGAGTCAAAAATTTTTTTCTCAGGGGGGGGGAATTTTCCTTTTTACTCTAGAGTAAAATTTTTTACTCTAAAGTAGAGAAAAAAGATTTTACAGAGTGAGTTTAAAGTTCCCGATCACTTTGAAATTTTATAATTAACACACATTTCGAAAATATTGAACTGAAAATCGCGCTCAAATCTATCGTTTCCGAGATAGGGGCACACCACATACGCACATTACACGTTTATAGTAGTAGGATATGAAGTTGTATATGCTACGAGATTAATAAATTTATACCATGGCAAAATATACAAGAAAAAGGCTAATCGAATAAAAATTGCAACAAAACGCAAAATTTGCATAAGCAAGAAAACTTTGTGTGAATAGTTTTTTAGTAGGTTCCACAAAAAGTCGAATTTTACAATTTTTATGCGATATTTTTAAATGTTTTGCTTATTTTTGAATAATTTTTTCCTAAAAAGCCTCAATAAAAATTGCAACATTTGGCTTTTTATTGAAGATCTCGTAGAAATCGAGCTTTGAATAATATTTTTCATAAAAATTGTATAAAACTCATTTTCTTGCTCATAAAATGAATAAAACTTGAGCTGATAAATATTTACAAAACATTCAATAAAAATTTTGTTTACCATCAAAAATGCCATTTTTGAAGGGAAAAAACTCAAGAATTCGTTGAAAATTGGCATTTTTAGATACAGGGTGTTCCAAAAAACCGTCATCTTGTAATTTTTTGGCGAAAATTTTTCTTCTAAAATGACTCAAAGGGATTTTTTATGCGAGAAATCGATTTCGCGCATCGAAAACCCTTGAAAACACCTCCCAGACCATGAAATATAAGATCGTATTTTTTCAGTTATTTTCAGTAGGAATTCCTACTTGAAAATATGAGAATATTTCATGGTCTGTGATGCGCTTTCAAGGGTTTTCGATGCGTGCAATCGATTGCTCGCATAAAAATACGCCTGAGTCATTTTGGAAGAAAAAATTTGCGCTAAAAAATGACCACATGGCGGTTTTTTTTTTTGGAACACCCTGTACAAAAATATATAGGGTGCCCCAAAAAGTGCATTTTTACTATTTTATATGCAAAAAATATTTGCAGTTTATCGAATAAAATGTTTGGTATTGACCTAATATTTTTTAATTAAAAAACTTTTTATGTTAAAAAAACTTAGATCAAAAGACAACATTTTATCCGAAAATATGCAAATTTTCTGTAAAATATGAAAATGCACCTTTTTGGATCCCTATGTATATGCACTAGGGATGCACAAGTTACAACAAGAGACCTTCCTCACCTGCCAGAAATATGCAAATTGTGGGCACGACCATAAATTGTTCATGACAAATGTGTCCCTTTGTAACAATGAACAAAAATATTATCTTGCTCAAAACTTGCATATTTCTGGTTTGTAATAAGGATTGTCACTTGTAACTTGTGCATTCCTAATATACACAATACCAATATCCCGTAACTTTGACGGAGGCAAGAAGGTATATAAATAAAAAAATGAAAGACACATTTATTAGAAAGCACAGATGAGAAAGAACGGCAAGATCTGCCTTATTAAAAAAGATTGCACTAAAATTTTTTTAACAAGGCATTAATAAGTACTAAAAAACGAATCTAACAAAATTTCTAGTCATGGTAGACCTGAAGAAGTTTCTCATGGCGTTTTATCATTTCTAAAAATTGGTTGTTACAAGTAGGGATGCACAAGTTTCAGTGGAAAAAAGTTGCCCATTTTTGTTGATATTCGGAAAGTTCATGAAAAATGGAGCATTTTTTGTTTTTACGGCACGCTCTGAATCGTTGTAGTTTTCGAGAAAATTGTGTTTGAAAATTTGAATCGTTGTAATACACAAACTTCTTTGAAAAAATTCAAAGTTTGTGTATTACAACGAAAACATATACATAAATTCAAAATTTCAAACGCAATTTTTCGAAAACTACGACGATTCAGAACATGTCATAAAAACAAAAATGCTCCATTTTTCACGAACTTTCCGAATATCAACAAAAGGGCAACTTTTTTTCCCCACTGGACTGATCCTTTAAGAAAAATCCAAAATTACCTCTGAGCTGCCTATTTTATCCTTCTTGCTCGATTGGCTAACAGAGCTAAACATCCACCGCGACCACCACAGTTAAATGGACTAGGGCTAGGACAGCAACACTGCTGTACGGGGTGTGGGCAAGATCGTGGACATGGGCAACCTAAAAATTTTTTTTGAAAATGGGAGTAAAAAATTTACCCGGTAGACAAGGTGGTGGAGGTAATCTTGGTTCTGAACATGGATTACATCCTCGCGCACAAGAAACCGTGATTATAATAGTTTGTGGACAACTAGGAGCCGGAGGACAAGGGCTACCAAGGAATGACCTCTGTGATGAGCATCCAGATTGGCCTAAAATTTCAACAAAAATTGAAAAAAAAATGCTTACCACATCCTCCGCCGCCACCACCACCTCCAAAACCGCCGCCGCCACACCCACCGGAACCACATCCTCCGCCACCTCCACCGCCGCCACCACCACAGGGGTTGAAATTGACCGGCTGGCAGAATCCACCACTTCTCGAGAACCAGTTGCCGCCGCAACAGCCGTTGTTGTTGTTGCCTCCGCTGAATCCTCCACCGCAAGAACCTCCACCGCATCCTCCGCCACCACGGTTAAATCCGCCTCCACCACATCCACCTCCACCGCCGCATCCACCTCCACCGCCACCACGATTAAATCCGCCTCCACCGCATCCACCTCCACCACCACCACCGCATCCACCTCCGCCACCACCTTGTGGATAGCCTCCACCACCGCCTTGTGGTTGGAAGGATGGAACTTGAGGGAATGAAGGTTGAGGTGCTAAAATAAATTTCGGTGAGAAAAAGCTTAATTTAGTTTTTTTGTTGAAATTTGTGAAATCCCATACGTTATGCTTCCCGAGTAACTAATAAACATGAAAGTCGATACCAATCAGTCGAGTTAAAAAATCTCCTTAAACTAGAAACCCTCATATGGAAAGGGGAGGGGTATTGTCTACTTTATACAGATCTAAGTTAAGGAAAAGTGCTTCCGTACTGTCTATTTCTACGCTATTATTTCTCCTCCGCTCATTAGCTGGAGGTAATAGCCCATACACAACTCCATTCCCTGAATCAGGGTCAAAAAATTTTTTTCATGCTTAGAAAATGTGCGCAATCGGTTCCCCGCATAAAATTAACCCCCTGGATGCGTTCAAGTTGAAAATAGAAAATTTTGCGATTTTCGTGTCAATACACTGAATCCATCTCCTGAATCAGGATCAAGGAAGCGTTTTCATGATTCGGGAATATTGGTTCCATTTGCGCTCTTTTTTATAAAATTGTATGCATCATCATTTTATACCTGGAACATGTAGAGGAGGTGGTTGAGGCTGGTATGGCTGTTGAGGTGCTGGTTGGAAGGTCTGTTGAGGAGCTGGTTGGAATGGTTGCTGCTGAGGTACAAATGGAGCTGGATGAGGAGCACTGGGAACTTGTATTTGTGGTTGATAAGGTTGTTGAGGGGCTGGTTGGGCAGCCGGAAGTGATGAAAAAGATCCAGAAGGTTGAGGAGCAGGCGCTGGCACAGCAGGAGCAGGTGCTGGCACAGCTAAATTGTAAGAATATAAATTTTACACTATTCTCCCACCTGGGACTTCAACTGGTTCACTAGGTCCTTCACTTCGATGTTGAGGTTCTTCTTCTTCATCTGGAACATAAACAACTTCTTTTGATGGAATTGCTGGTCCACGATTAGAAACTTGTGTGCCTCCTCCAGAAACCGTGTGAGGTTGGCTGGATCCGTCAACTGGTTCCGGTTCCTCTTCTTCTTCTGCCTCTCCAGAGATTGCGGAATGTTTGGGTTGTACTTCTTCGGGGTATTCACGGCCAGCATCAACAGTTTCAACTTCGTTTCGGATCTAAATAAAAACTCTGTTACAATACGACACAGCGTCCGAAAATAAAAATGTTGTGATCATAGGTCGGCAAAGGGGAACCTCCCTTCTGACTCACCAACTCATGGACCCAAAATTGAGGAGGACCACCTCATCGGGGCCTCCCCCCCTCACGTTGCCGACCTATGGTTGTGATCCCCGATCAATCACTGGTTCCTTTTTGGAATCGCGTGAAACCAATTTTTCACATAGAAAATCCCCTATCGGATTTTTGGTGGAAATTAAAAAATCCCTAAATTTCTGTTTTTGGACCACTCATTATGTTTGTTGAAAAGCAGTTTTTATACTTGTGTTTGGTAACTTGCCTGTGCTGGAGGGACTGAACCTTCTACAGGGTTGGTGATATCGGTGTATCCAGCTTCTAAAATTGATAAAATGGTGGAAAAAATTCGAAATTTGCATAAATAAAAATTTGTTGGGCATTTTACTTAATTTCCTAAAGAGATTCAATAAGAAAATTTTTATAAAAAATGACACTTCCAAACCAAAAAATTGAAGCAAAAATGAAAAAATCACTGCAAACCACACAAAAGTTAAAAAAATGTTAAAATACGGCAACCGTTTTTGGATAGAAAAATACAGGGCTCTAAACTCAAAATAAGTAAAACTTTAAAAAAGCACTTCAAAAAATAAAAAAATGGAGTATAATTTTGTCGAAAAACTTCCGCCAATCGAGACCATCATGGCCGAGAGGTTAGTGTGCCAGAATTTACAATTATAGGTCTCGAGTTCGAATCCCGCGTCAAATTTAGATTTGTCCAAATCTAGTGAAAATTTTTGCATAACTCTATTTTGGCTTCTAAAACACTTCTAGCGGGATCGAACCTGCCCTTATGTGCTGGCGGGACGACACCAGCGTCTTAACATTTGCGTCTCAGACATTTGCGTCCCGACATTTGCGGCCCAACATTTGCGGCACGACATTTGCGGCTCCGATATTTAAAACCCCGACATTTGCGACTCAACATTTGCGGTTACAAACGACAAATGTCGGAATTTCAATTGTCGGGCCGCAAATGTCGGGACGCAGATGTCTGGGACGCAAATGTTGAGCCGCAAGTGTCGGGGTTTCAAATGTCGGAGCCGCAAATGTTGAGCCGCAGATGTCGGGGCTTCAAATGTCGGGCCGCAAATGTCGGGACGCAGATGTCTGGGACGCAAATGTTGAGCCGCAAATGTCGAGGTTTCAAATTTCGGGGTCGCAAATGTTGAGCCGCAAATGTCGGGCCGCAAATGTTGAACCGCAAATGTCGGAGCCGCAAATGTTGAGCCGCAGATGTCGGGGCTTTAAATGTCGGGCCGCAAATGTGGAGACGCAAATGTTAAGACGCTGGTGTCGTCCCGCCTATGTGCTTGCGCCTGGACTCTTAACCACTTGACCATTGGCTTGCAAAAAATTGAACCGGGCGCGGTATAGACTATATTTTTGGTGAAAAATTTTCACCAAAAAACGCAAAAGTGCTATTTTTTGGCTCATCCTGTAGACGATGATGGTTATTTTCCACACGCGGAGTTTTTCGTAAAATTATACGCCATGAAAAAGCAAAGCAAAAACTTGCGTCCAAGCTTTTCACTATCAACCAACGGATATATTTCATTCTCCGTTTCTTCGTCATAATCCTCCTCTTCATAATTCGACGGGGCTACATTAATTTTTTGCGGTGGTATCCTCAAATCCGGTGGCGCTGGCCCATATTCTTCCAATTCGCTCGCTGATCCAACGTGAATCGTCCATGCTTCTGGAGGTGTTGCCGTAACATTTAAAGGGTTTTTAGCAATAGGAAAGCTTTGAGGCACAAAATTTGAACTTTTACCATGCTCTTCTTCTTTTGCCGGACCGGCTCCTTCATAGCTTGTTTCATGGTTGGTGGCACTTGGTGGAACTTGAGGGGCTGGTGCCGGGGCTGGTGCCGGGGCTGGAGCGGGAACGGAATAAGATGATGGATTTATTGGTTGTGATGGGCCTGAATAGATTCCTTCATGTATTTCTTCTGGTGTTTGTGATGAAGGTGCAGGTGATGGACTGCTTATGGGTGCTGGTGCAGATGGAGCCGGGGCTAAATTTGGATATGTTATTTTGAAAAAAAGTTATTTAGTGAAAGTGCTAAATGAATAATCTAAAAATAAATTTTGGATCCACCACCTGTGATCCAATGAAGTCGCCGTGCTCCGAATGTCCATATTTACCTGTATTGTATTGTAACATCAACCGAATAAACGACAAAAGCCTAACTCTCTGACTTTTCCGAACCTGGTTGTCTCAAAGTTTGGTTAACTTGCCACATCAGACGGTCACCTTCTCTACCCACTGCGCTATTTACTCCCGACATTTTTAATTTTGTGGCTTGGAACAGACTAAACTCTGCTTCAAGGTTGAAAAAACTGAGAGCGCATGGCCTAATGGTTAGGGCGCTAGCCATTTTAAGAGGTTCAAATTCAGATTCCCCGCATGTTTCTACCCCTAGAGGGGTCATTCACAGAAAAAATGTCTTGAAAATTTTTTCACATGATGCTCCTCCCCCATTGTGTAATAGCTCCAAATTTTTTCATGTGGTTGCTTTTACAACTTTTTATGATTTCCTAAAATAAAAATTTCGACCCTGGTGGGTTCGATCCCGCTCCAATAACTTGAATGACCAGTGTTCTAGCCATTAGGCCATGCACAATCTCATCAAGGAACAGAGTTTACGCGTTCAAGAAGATCCACCCTATATCGAAAATCAAATTTTTTTTACTTTTACCATGTTCTTCAGTCTCCTCTTCATATTCATATTCCACTTCTCCTCCCTCTTTACTGCTAGGCACACTACTAACTTTCTTGTTTGGAGTGAGTTTTTGTGCAGGTGCTGGGGGTACCGGTAGTGATGGCCTTGAGATGGGCGGTGCAGGTTTTTGTGGTTGAGGTGCTTGTGCTGGTTGAACTGTCTCATATGGTGATTCTGGTTCAGTTGGTATAGGTGGATTTACTGATGGTGCAGTAAATCGTGGTAGTTGTGGTGGTGGTGGTGCTGCTGGTTGTACAGTCTCATATGGTGACTCTGGTTCAATTTGTGTTGATACTGGTGGTGCGGGTGCTGGTACATTCGGTGCTGACTTACCATTAACCAAGTCTTGATCCGTGCCGTATACACCCAAAGATGGATTCGGTGCAGGAGCTGGCACAGAAACAGGAAGCACACTTTTTTCATAGCCTTCTGGACCAGATTCTACTTCTTCACCTTCCTCTCCACCCTGTGGTGCTTCCGATTTTGCTGTAAGATATTGGGATAAAGATATGGAAGGTCTTATAAGACTTTGTAATGCTGACCCAGGAACTTGGGCAGATGGCCCAAGTCCAGCTAGATCAGTATATCCCAAGTTTGGTGGTGGATGTGCAACTGGTGCAGTTGGTGCAATTTGTGGCTGTGTGCTGTGATCAGTGTAAATAGGCTGTAAAGGCTGAATTGGTTGGTTGCCTTGAAAATTTTGTATTTTTTTCCAAAAAGTATAAAAAAGATGGTACTAGTTTCCAATAGAATCGCTAATGACAAGAGTCCGAAAATTTTTTTAAACGGAAAAGCGTCGTTTATTCTATTTTGCTATGCGAGAAATCGATTGCGTGCATTCCCGAGAAGTGAAAATGCTTTCTTTACCCGGATTTAGGGTCGGAAAGTTGGTGTATTGAAGCAAAAATCGAAAAAATACACCAACTTCCGATGTGCAGCCTTGTAGGGTAAACGACGCTTTTCCGGTTAAAATCCGAAAAAATTTTCCGGATACAGACCCCTGTCATTTGCGGTCGCTATTGGAAACTAGTATCAAAAAGATCAAGAGAAAGTGCTAGTGCATATTAGATAAAAAGCAAACAAGTTTAGTGGCACAATTCTAGTCATATGCTTATGTAGCCTTTTTTTGCATTTAAGCTCATTTTTTGCATTTAAGCTCTTTTTTACACTTAAGCACATCAAGCATTATCTTGTAGGATTGTCTCTCGGAACCAGTCTACTCGAAAAAAAAGTTTCCATAATTTGTACATATTCAGAAAGTTGATGAAAAATGGAGCATTTTTTGTTTTTACGGCATGTCCTAAATCACTAGCAATTTTGGGAAAAATGCTCAAAAGTTTTTGGGAATTTGCTCAAAAATAGAAATTTAATCATGTTTTCGTTGTAATACACAAATTTCAAATTTCATCAACTTCACACACGATTATCTCGAAACCGTTAGCGATTCAAGACATGCCGTAAAAACCAAAGATGCTCCATTTTTCATGAACTTTCCGAATATGTACAAATTATGGTAACTTTTCCGAGTGCACTGGTCCTTTAAATGAGGCATAGGAGTGTTATTGTTCGGACTACTTTCTGATTTCAATTCATAAGCAGGCTATGCGCACTTTTTAGAGCTACTTCGGCTCTTATACCCATTGAAATTGGTCTAAAATCGAAAAATTTTATTTTTTGAAATTTTCTCAAAAATGACCCTATTGGGGGTAATTTTATGCGGAAACACGTTGGTGATGTTATTTTTGCGTAAAAACGTTTCCATTTTTTAGAAAATAGAATTTTTGTATACTAGATTTTTCGAAAAATATACTTTCTTTGTTTGTTGTATGTTCAAAAATTCGATTTTTTAACAAGTGGAATGCGTTTTTACGCAAAAATTACATCGGCCCTATTTCTAAGTTGAACCGTACGGTTGACAGTGAATCGAACGGTAGACCGTACGGTTCATCTTAGGAATAGGGTCATCGCCAACGTGTTTCTCGCATAAAATTACCCCTAATAGAGTCATTTGTGAGAAAATTTCGAAAAATAATCTTTTTTGATTTTATACCCCACGTTCTATAGGGTATAAGAGCCGACGTAACTCCCACTTTTTTTATAGCAAAAGCAAAGCATTACTCTGTGTTGTGCCAACAGGGCCAACAGGCCCAATTGGTATGATTTCCGGCTCAAAACGATCATAATCATTTGGTGCTATTGCTGGTGGTGCCGGCCCAGACGGCTGTGCCCCCGGAGATCTCAAATCTAGATATTCATTGTCCAAAGATTGAGCCAGTCTTAAAACTTCTTTTATCGCCTCTTCATCTGTGAGTTCTCCATCAAAGATTTGTCCCAAATTGGAAGTGGATAGCCCTGATTCAGGGTGGGGATGAGTTTCAATTTTTTCATCAAAAGTGCATTTTTTGTTGGAAATATCGAATTTGCATTTTCTGAGGGTGATTCTTGGTTTGTCGCTAGTTGGTGGGGGTTTTAGAGTAGAGGCAGTCATATAAGGGATTTTTTCTCTGTTCTCGTCGACAAATACAGATTCTACATCTTCGTCATACAGGGATTCGTCTTCCACACTGCTAGGGTTGACCTGTTCTGGGCCCATTTTTGTTCGAAGTGGAAGTTTTGTCCTTGCTGGAAAAACGTCTTCTGGTCCTCTAGTCGTTGTTATTAGATCAATAAGTCTGATCGTAGTAGAAGCCCTAGGGTGAATTTCTTCAGGTATAGTAGTTTGTGATGGATATACTTGTTCTTGATTTGACGGATTGGCTGTTTCGGTTACTCTTGTTGATGCCAAACCTAAAAGGAAAGATGGAAAAATTCTTTTTATTGGAAATAATTTTCAACAAAAATTCGATTCTCACTAAAAAATTCAATTTTTAAAGTATTGTTTTATAAAAATAGAATTTTTGGTAATATCTGATTTTTGCTCAAAAATAGAATTTTTGTTAAAAATTATAAAAATAGACAAAAAGTAAAAATTCAAAAAAAGTATTTTTTTGAAAAAATCGATTTTTCCTCAAAAATTGAATTTTTGCCAAAAATTCAAAATTTGTGATAAAAAACTAAAAATTCAAAAAATTGAATCTTCGCTTAAAAAATTGAATTTTTATGAAAACATCGGTTTTTCCTCAAAAATCGAATTTTTGTCAAAAATTCAATTTTTCACCAAACATTCAAAATTTGCGATAAAAAACTAAAAATTCAAAAAATTAAATTTTTGTAAAAAATTTGAATTTTCGCTTAAAAAATTGAATTTGACCAAAAAATTAAAATTCAAAAAATCAAATTGATCGAAAAATTCAAAATTTAAAAATTGAATTTGCTTGACAAAATCGAATTTTTATGAAAAAATTGAATTTTTGCTAAAAAATATAATTTTTACCAAAAATTCAAATTTTGCGATAAAAAATTAAATTTTTGTGAAAAAATTGAATTTTGACCAAAAAATTAAAATTAAAAAATTCAATTTATCGAAAAATTCAATTTTTGCCAAAAATTCAAAATTCAAAAAATTCAATTTTCGTGACAAAATCGAATTTTTATGAAAAAAATTAAATTTTTGCTAAAAAAAATATAATTTTTACCAAAAATTCAAATTTTGTGATAAAAAATTAAACATTCAAAAAATTGAATTTTCACGAAATAATCTTATTTTTGTGAAAAAAATTGCTATAAAAAAATAGAATTGACCAAAAAATTCATTTTTTTCGCTAAAAATTCAAAATTCAAAAAATTGGTTTTTATGAAAAATGTTTTAAAATATATTGAATTTTTCCAAAAATTCTTTTTTTTTGTCAAAAATTAGTTAAAAATTAGAAAAATTCAATTTTTGTAAAAAAGAGAAAATGCAAAATAGATTTTGTTGTAAATCGATTTTTTTGTTGACAATTTTTTTTTCAAAAATCGAACCTAGAAGGCTAGATGGGGTAATCGATCCTTGCTCACTCTCTTCTTGCTCACTCGCTTGCTCACTATAGCCAAATTCTGAAGGATTCTCATTCTCATTCGAAGATGCAGATACAAAACTCTGTGGCGGTTGAATTGACGAAGTCACCGTGGGCACAGATACTGTGCTAGGTTTATATAGCTCTTTTTTGATTTCATATTGGTTGTGTAATGCTTGTAGAAGTTCATTTTCAAAATTTTCATAAATCTCAGGTGGTAGAGTGGCACCAATTTTTGAATATGGTGAGATGGAAGGTGGTTTAGGAGCACCATCTGGTGCCAACTTTGAAATTGGACTTGGTGAGCTAGGGTATACTTGGCTATTAGGTACAATGACTTTATAGCCTTGGTCAGAAACCGGAGTATAAACTTCGCCGTGCTGTCCATCTTCATTTTCCAGATTGCCACCAACTTGACTTGATCCAGGTGTCAACTTTGGCGTTGAATAATCTATTTGGCTGGGTATGGGAGTCAAATTTTGTTCCGGAATATGCCCAGTTTCGGTCTCCGACTGACCATTTGGTACGACTTCATTCCTATAGCCCGATTCTTCTTCTATCGCTTCGGCTGGTGCCATTTCTAACTCTTCCATACCTTGTGCAGGCTTATTTGACTCATAGCCACTAACATGACTAGAACTGGAGTTTAACCATGGAGTTGAGTCATCTCCTGGTTGATCCCCAGGAGTTTTTTCAAGGCTAGTTGATGACTTTTCGCTCGGTCGATAGTGATTGTTTAATATTGGTCGAGGATATACCCAAGTCGTTGTTGGTGTCTCCGTCGATTTTTGATTTTTTTCTATTTCATTTCCATAACTTTCTTCTTCTTTAGTCGTTTTAGCTGATGCTACTTCGATTTCTTTCTTATCTTGTTCTATTGAGTCAACTTGGCCTGGGACCAACTCCGGAGTTGAGTAACCTTCTGGTTTAATGCTCAAGCTAGGATCCGTATATAGGCTAGTTGACGACTTTTCTCCTCCCAGATCA
>JAQGCP010000422.1:0-17202 GCA_034699885.1 Acrobeloides thornei
ATCTGGATGACCCCTTACTCAGATTGGATTGGTTCGCCAGCCGTAGATATGTTGCATTGTGCGAAGTTGGTCACAAGCCAATCGCCATTCAATAACGAGAATAGATTTTAGCAAAACTTTTGGAACTGTAGTCATCCATTCGTTTTTATTTGTAAACAAAATCCTATTTGTTCATAAAAATTGTTTCCAAATAAATTTTACTTTATTTTTTACTGGCTCATAACAGACTTGAAACGGACCGATTAACTGATAAAGAATGGTTATAGATTAAACACAGGATGTAGATTGATAAAGCAATTTTTTCCCACGACAATTTAGTTTTTAATTATGCAATTAACTAGTGTTTTATTTATCTTTTTAACTTTTCGTATAAACTTTGTTTTTACAATTTGCCCTAAAGGCACTATTCAAGGTATAGATTCAAAAATTTGTTACAAATTTTATGGGTCACCAACTGATTTCTGGTCAGCAAGTGCAAAATGCCAAACAAATGGAAATGGAAATTTGGCATCGGTTACCAGTGCTTTTCTTAATAGTTTTATAACAGGTAAATAAGGAAAATGACCATTTAACAAGTTCACCAATAGCCAAACAAGGTTTATTACCTCCCATCCGGAATAGAAGCCATTCCTAGATCCAGGATGGAACACAAATTATGAATTAGTTTCAATTTAGAAACGTTGCAAGACAGCTTATCAGACACTTCTACATATTATTGGCTAGGTGGTACTAAAAATGGTAGTGTTTGGACTTGGATAGATGGAAATTCTTTTTCATATTCGGCTTGGGCGAAAGGTTTGAAATTTGTCAAAATGAACCAAAATTGCATTTTAGGGCAACCAAGTTCTGGTAATTGCATCTCATTAAATCCCTCTCAAACCACATCTAATTGGTATTCTAAAGACTGCCAGACTTACTTGCCCTTCATTTGTGAAGTTTTTACTACTTCAGATTCATGTCCAACTTTTCCTCCCATAAACCCGACGCCTAAATGCCGACAAGGTTATCAACCTTTTGGTAAATGGAATTCTTGTTATAAAGTAGGATTTTGCATTTAAAGAAAGAAGTTGCCAATTTTTGTACATATTCGGGAAGTTCATGAAAAATGGATCATTTTTTGTTTTTACGATAAATTCTGAATCATTGTAGTTTTTGAGATAATTGTGTTTGAAGTTGACGATTTTTGAAATTTTGTATATTACAACGAAAACATGTACCTGATAGTTTTTTCTCTGAGTCATTAAAATCTATATATTGAGAAGAAAATAATTTAAAATCCTTGAACATTTAGGAAAAAATAAATACAACATTTTTTATAACTCGTCGAAACGAATAAAATGGCATCAAAATTGTCCAATTTGAAAATTGTTTTGTGTTATTGAAACGAAAACATGATCAGGGTTTTCGTTTCAATAACACAACACAGTTTTCAAATTGGATAATTTTGGTGTCATTTTGTTCGTCTCATTTAGCTATAAAAAATTGTTACAATATTCATTTTATGAAAATTTAAAAAATCGATTAAAAATTCAAAAAAGTTTGTGTATTACAACGAAAACATGTAATTTCAAACACGATTATCTCGAAAACTACAACGATTCAGAACATGCCATAAAAACAAAAAATGCTTCATTTTTCATGAACTTTCCTAATATCAACAAAAAATGGGGACTTTTTCCTGGTCCTTTAGGCTGAAAATTGAAAAATGTAACAAAAATTTAGCTCACCTCTTCATGTTCTTTGAGTAACGTATTTTGTCTTTGAACGAATGACGCTCTAGCACGTCTCAATTCTTCATTTGGCGTATAAATACCGCGATCTGAATCGTCCGATGTACTTCTCTCATCAAATCTCAACGTTTCATCCTCTCCATCCTTACTCAACATCATTCCGACATCCTCTTCATCATTGTCAGTTCTTGCTCCATAAGAAATCAAGGACTCGTGCATATTGCCCGTTTCTGGCTGAACAAAAACCATTGGCGTTGTCGTCTGTAAAAGCATAGGAACGTTTTCAATCGATATGGCATCCGTAATCGACGTGTACTCATCGTGTCTCCTTCGATACCTATGAGGATTCTTATGACCCTCGGCTGGGGAGGAGAGTAGTGCCGACGGATCCAACGAAACCAAACTGCCAAAAAGATGCGTTGGCCGAGACGTTGCTTCTTTCATTATGTCATTGCCAGCAATGGTCGACGTGCGATACCTTCTCGCAGCTGGCATAACACAAGTTTCGGCTGGTTGTGACAAGGAATGCATTGGCGGGCCAGGTGTGCCTTGAACCGACAACCCATAGTCGGATGAGGCATGGGCTCTGCTAGATTCAGCTATTAGAATTTCAGCTGATTTTTCTCTACTCATTGGGCTTGTGCTTCGATCTTCTTGGATGATATTGCCATGATCCACTCGTAAGTTTTGCTCGAAGAAAGGTTGTGGTGAAAGCATTCGGCCTTGCTGCAACGAACCCATGATTATTGGGAGTGCCGCGGCGATCTGTCTCATGTGCTCCAGCATTTCCCCCTAAAACATCAACATGTAACGAAAAAGAAAAACATCGAGGCAAACTTGTTTGGATTCAATTAATTCTAGGCGAGTTTCGATGTCATGGACATTTCCTTTTAGGCCGACTTCTTTTGTAGTTAAATCGTTTAGACGAAGGAGTATTTGGTCGGTTCGTTCGGCGGTACGATGCAAACGTTCGTCGCTAGAGCGGCTCTTCTCGTACTCTTTTTCACGAGCCAAATTTTCCATACATTCTTCCTCAAAATCGTGTATTTTTTCCACTTGATCACTACTCAAAAACAGTTCTAAAAGGGTTTTTTATCGATTTTTTATATCATTTTCCCTGAATCAGGGTCAGACAAGCATTTTCATTCCTCGGGAATGCGCGCAATCGATTCCCCACCTAGAAAAACCCTAGTATGGTAAAAAATTTCATCAAAAATCGACTTATATAGCCAGATATCAACATTAAGATGCAACATTGAAAGCCCTGTTTTTTGAAAAAGTCTGTATATTGACACGAAAACATTACTTATTCTCAAAAAGACCGATTGGATTTTATTCAGCAAAAAATTTTTGCCCCTTAAAGTCAAAAATTTTTTTTGAAAATCAAAAGTTTTGATCCTGCGTGATCAATGTTGCTTATCTTATTAGATCAGACGGTCGCCTTACTTATCCACTGAGCTATGTAGGCAGCGCTTTTATTTCCTCCCTCCCTGAAACAGACTATAATAAAGAGTGAAACAATTTACTCAAGGAATAGTCGAAAAGAGGTGATCGGTGCTTTGAGTTGTTCTTATCTTCACACGGAGCTGTCCTACGCAGGTCTCGCCTATACTTCATCCACTTGTAGAGCAAAAAGGCGTAATAGATCGGCGTGAAAGGTGGTACGATGAACGGTGTGCTCTCATATTCCATCACTAAAAATCAATATATATATAGCTAATCGAATAACGACAAAATTATACCTTGACGATATCGTTGGAAGAGCCAAATTTGCTGTGAAATTTTATTTGCCGCGTCGAAAATGTTGCTAAATTTTTTTTAACAAGTTAGTAACAATTGTTTTCTCTGAACAAAGGGCCGTACGCACAACTGTTGCTAAAGCTAATAGTTGTAGCTAGCACTAATAGCTGAAGCTAACGCTAATAGCTGGAGCTAACGCTAATAGCTGTAGCTAACGCTAATAGTTGAAGCTAACGCTAAGGGCCGCCACTAATTCGTTCGGAAATGTTTGACTTCACTAATTTATCACTAATAACATCACTAATTGCGTTCAGACGCGTTCGGACACATCACTCCGAACGCATCCGAACATTTCCGAACGCATCTGAACGTTTCCGAATAGCTGAAGCTATTAAAACGCTTGTATTCAGCACCAAATTCATTCAATAATTCGCGAAGATATCCTTTCTTTTCTGCAGCATACAGCGGCAGACGTACGCTACCATTGTTGCAGCAGATGCCATATGCTTCGTTTTGTAAAAGTTTTGTTTTACATCAACAGATCTTGTCAAAGTCGCCAGAATTGTAGTAATCTGGGTAGGGGGATCGTTAGCTTTACAATGCTAATGAAGCTAACGCTACTAGCTGTAGTGTCGAAAATAGCACCATTGTCGCTTTTATTTATGAAAATTTATAAGTGTCGCCCACT
The DNA here is from genome assembly GCA_034699885.1 of Acrobeloides thornei. Taxonomy (NCBI): domain Eukaryota; kingdom Metazoa; phylum Nematoda; class Chromadorea; order Rhabditida; family Cephalobidae; genus Acrobeloides; species Acrobeloides thornei. The sequence goes on from JAQGCP010000422.1 coordinate 4,159, forward strand.
GCCTGTATTTTTATTAGCTCCATCTCAAAATCAACGTTGAGGTTGAGCTTCCTATTCGACCAGTTTCTCAATAAAATTTAAGTACTGAACGGTTTTGTTGATTACAACACAGCGAACAATTCGAATTGTGAACCTGGGAACAATCCCACGAACCATTCGAGTCGCACTGTCGAAAAAGTTTCGAGCATAGCCAGCTTTTACGATATGTAGTTAACACTAATAGTAGCCGCTAGTATGCACAACTGCCACTATTAGCATTAGTTTCAGCTATTAGCGTTGCTAAGTTTCCCCATCAACTTCATATTTTTGATTTGAAGTTCGTATAATCATTGAATTATGATTTCTACAACAGTTGTGCATACGACCCAAACTCACTTAAAAATAGCGATGAGCATGCTAATCAGCAAAATATTTGAGATCAATAAAAAGAAAGTCATCAAAATCGGCGGGATCCAGTTTCCGGTTACACAGTCTTCACCTAAAATCATAACTTTCTTCAACAATTCTGTATCCGAAAACAAACTTGAATAATTTTGATGAGTCAAGGATAGTCCATTTTCCAAATGACTCTCCCATGCTTTATCACCGCATGCATCAATTTCAGGCGCATACACCTCACCATATAGCATGAAATATGGCTTGTAGAAAATGTTGCGCACCAATAGCCAATGCCAATCTTCATTCGGATATGTTATAGATTGGCGAGCCAGGCCAAAGCCGAGAAGGGATATGAGCAGCATGATTACAATGTACGTCATGTTGATGATCATCTTGCCAACCATTGTGATGTAGGGACCAAATCTTGGAAACACGCTCAGAAAGTCCAATAGTTTCACTGTCCACATGACATAATTCACTGCCAATATGCATCTGCCGATTGGTCTTAAAAAGGACCAGTTCACTCGGAAAAAAACTCTACGTAAAAATTATATATTCGAAAAAATCACGAAAAATGGAGCATTGTTTGTTTTTACGGCACAACGAAAACATGTACATAAATTGAAAATTTCAAACGCAATTCTCTCGAAAACTACAACGATTCAGAACATGCCGTAAAAACAACAAATGCTTTATTTTTCACCAACTTTCCGAGTATATAATTTGTTCATAGTGTTTTTTTCCGAGTGGACTGGTTTTTTAAAAGTTATAAAATAAAGTTGTACTGTTTGCTGTGCACAAAAAACTTACATGGTGGACTCGACAAGCCTAAATGTAAAGCCTGAAAGAAACATGACTATGGCTAGTGTCGTCAAAGCATTCCAATAATTTACAAAGAAATATGCCAATTTTTCTCGCAACTTTTCTGGCTCAGATGTGAAAAACTTAAAAAAAAACGTAAAAATTTGGGGGCTCTTCCCTGGGGAGACGCAATCAATAGGATTCCAAAAACTGATACTTTTTTGAAGTAATTTAATGGGAATATCCTCTAAAGGCTTAGGCCTAAGCTTAAGCCTAGGCTTAGGCTTAACTTTAGGCTTAAGCCTAGGTCTAAACCTAAGGTTACGCCTAAGCTTAAGCCTAAGCCTAAACCTTTAGAGGATATTTTCCCATAAAATTACTTCAAAAAATATCAGTTTTTGGAATCCTGTTGATTGTGTCTCCCCAGAGGGAAGAGCTCCAAGATTTTTTTTAAAAGAAAGCAATTTACCCTTCGAATAATCTCCAGGCCAAACACAACAACATAAAAACAGAGATACCATTCTAGGAATGTGGGAAATGGGGGTGTTTTTATTAATAGGACGTAGGTAAATACGGTCAGAAACACCAGAAAGTTCAATGACCATGCCCAAAAAGTTGTGATCGGCGCGACGAAGAATTCATAGAGCTTCCGGCGGAATTTTATTGGTTTCTAAATAATTTTTTGTCATATCAAGGACCAGCTCGAGCGAAAAAAACGTGATGATTTTTGAAATTTTGTGTATTTCAACGAAAACATGTTACATGGCCGAGTGGCTAAAGTGACAAGTTTGCAGTTTATAGACTTGGGTTCGAATCCCGGCTAAAATTAAAGTTGTTACGGCGTACCAAAATTCCGAAAAGATGAAGGTAAGAGTCAAAAATTTTTTTAATGGTTATTTAAATGCTACCTTTCTTGCAAATGAGATGCCTTCGGGAAGTGGCATCTTTTTGAAGAAACTCGACTGTGACAACTCCGGGCTTGTTCGTGATTTCGGACTTTTTGTGCTCAAATCGTCGTGTTTCTTATCTAAAATGACCGAAAAATGGTTCATTCACTTTTTGCTTTTGTTATACCTTGGCGGAATTTCTCGCTTTTTGGACTGAACTCGGCCGTCTTGTTTCTTGGCCATGTCAAACTTTCATTATTTTGTTGAGATTCGACCAACTTGGCGTTTTCCTCTCGAATCGGTGGTAATGACGGGCTTGGCTGGCTCATAGGACTTACGATTTCTAAAAAGTTCATTCATTTAATATCTTCCAGCTTGCATATACCTAATTGTTGCAGTTCAACATTTTCATGCAGAGTGTGAATATTATTTTCTTTGGTGTTTCTTGAATTTCGATTTCTTGCCTTACGATTCTTTCTGGAAAACAACGAAGGCAGACTTGGAGCGTGCAAATTTTCACTTGAAGACACTTTGTTTTGGTCCTCCTTCAAGGCACTCATTGCACTTGGTTCATCATCGGAATCACTTTCAGACGAAGACGACGATTCGGATGAGGAAGAGTCGCTGCTTTCTTTTTCTTGCTCTTCATGTTCGGCGGCCGTTTGAGGCTGGAGCATGAGTTCTTCACGAGATTTGAATTCCAGCCAAAAGATTGAAACCGGGCATACAAGGCCCAGGACAACCCGTAGATTTGAATTGCTTCGAATGCGGAGACCTAGAAATCGATTCTTTCATGGAAACTAGAGTCGTCCGGTCCCGAACACACAAGGACATGGGGGGAGAACTCCCCCTAACAAATCCGATAAAAAGGCCAAAAATAGGACCAACTCGGTATCGAAGCGGCCGGGTTGGTATTTTTTTGGTCCTCCCTTATGTTTTTTACCAAAATTTTCGAAAAAACATAAGGGGGATCAAGACAAATTTTTGGAAATTTTAGGGACTCAATCTAGCTCTAGACCTCCGTGGCCCCATAGGCCGCCCGTACAACCCCGTGACCCCTTACGAGTGACCTAGGGAGTCGTACGGGTTCCTACGGGAAGTCGTACGGTTCACGGTTGACCGTACGGTTGATAGTGATCAGTACGGCTCAACTTAGGAACACACCCATGATTGCCATGTGGTGTGATGAAACCCCTACTGAAAAGTCTAGTCCTGGTCCCGACTTTCCAGTCCCGACAAATCCCGGTCCCATACGACTCTAGTACAAACTCTTTAATTGACCAAGGTTTGAATTTACCTCCGTGCCATAAATCGGCCAACAGAATTTGGCAGCTAAAAAAATTGATTTTTTTCTTTCTTTCAAGCTCTTTAATTTACCAAGGATGGGCAAGAAATTGTTTGTTGTTGACTATCACTGCGAGAGATAAACAAGTTTCATGACCCCAATAGACAAGCTCATAAGTCAACAACTGCAACGTCTGGGCATCGTCCTGCTTGTACAAGAAATCCAATAAGTCCAACGAGCGCAAACGGAAGTCTCTAAAGATGCATATACATGAGAATGAACACGCACTCGATTTCACACACGTGTACAAACATCCCCCGAAAATTTTGACTTTTTGCGGGCGAAAAATTTACCTTGGTGTCCTTAAAAAAATTATAATTTTTGTTGAAAAAAAAAGAAATTTTTGCAGCATGCGGGCGAAATGAGTACCACTCACAAAAATTTGCGGGACAGGCTCATTTTGGCCTGCGGCTTGCGGGCGACCCCCACCCCAAAATTCGGATAGGTTGTACACGTGTGCTCGGTTTTTTACTCTGCATATTGTTTGAGCTCGTCGCTAATTTCCACTTCCAACGCATCTTCTGCAGCTTCTTTTGCAAGACTTTTGTATAAACGACATGCTACTAGTGCCTAAAAATGGTTTATGTCGATATTTTTTTATAAACAAAATATTTCAGGACTCGAAACCACTTTCGATCAATTCCCCGATTTTAAAAACCCCAGTAATAAGTAAAAGGATATTTACCACTTTTCCCCTTGGAGCACAGGATTTTTGACCCCTTACCTCGGTCACTTAAAACGGTTTTTCTAAAAACCATTAAATTCTTTTCCCCTAATTTAAAAAGCATTTAGTAGAGGAATAGTAGGCGCACAATTGATTAGAGTAGCTAAGAAAAACTCTCGTAAGAAAATTTTTTGGACCACTTTGAAGTTGGGGGTACCTGCGGTTCTTGGACCCTCCCCTTCTCACGGGGAGGATCCCCAGTTGTAAAAACCCCAGATAAAAAGACGTCTTCGCGCTACTTGAAAAAGTTAAAGCCGATTCCCCCCCCCCCCCAGGGGCACACGATTTTTGACCAAAAAATAGTCACTTAAAACAATTTTTCTAAAAACCTTGAAACCTATTACCTTGGCCATAGCTTCTTCTCCATGTTCCCACATGCATAAAGCCATATCTTGTCTTTTTGTAAGTACAGCCCAGAGTAAAAGGTCACTAAAAGGGTATTTAAAATGTTGTGGTCCATGCATGTCTTCTTCTTCTTCGTTCAACTCGAACAAATCTGAAAATATAAGGAATTGCTGATTTGATGGTAAATAAAATTTACCTTCACTTAAATCAATAGCGATATCTTTGGGCTTTGAAAAATATCGATTCGGTGAATGGTTTGTTGGTGCGATACCATTCTGAAAGTGTGTTACTTGCGGATGCGTTCAAAGACCAATCCAGTGGGAAAAAAGTTTTGCTTTTTTGTTGATATTCGAAAAGTTCATGAAAAATTGAGCATTTTTTGTTTTTTACGCTATGTTCTGAATCGTTGTAGTTTTTGAGATAATTGCGTTTGAAATTATTCATGTTTTCGTTGTAATACACAAACTTTTTTGAATTTTTTGCAGAAAAATTGATTTTTACATCGATTTTTTAAATTTTCATCAAATGAACATTGTAGCAGTTTTTTATGGCTATATGAGACGAACAAAATGACACCAAAATTATCCAATTTGAACATTGTTTTGGGTTATTGAAACGAAAACCCTGATTCAAGTTTTTGTTTCAATAACCCATAACAATTTTCAACTTGGATAATTTTGATGCCATTTTATTCGTCTCGACGAGTTATAAAAAATATTATATTTATTTATTCCTAAATGTTCAAGGATTTTAAATTATTTTCTTCTCAATATACAGATTTTATTGATTCAGGGACAAACTATCAGGTACATGTTTTCGTTGTAATATACAAAAAATTTAAAAAATATCCAACTTCACATGCATTTATCTTGACAACCTTAGCGATTCAGAATTTACTGTAAAAACAAAAAATGCTTCATTTTTTATGAACTTTCCGAAAAATGGCAACTTTTTTTTCAGATCGGACTGGTCTTTTAAATAACCAACTAACCTCTCGCCTATAGGCAGTTCTCCACAAAATATGATTGCTTAATGCTCGACTGCCAGCAATCGGCTGAGTGTAGGCACTCTCTTGCGCGTGTGCCATCAAAGGGCCGAACGAAGGAAGTGAGTTGACATGGGTAAAGTATTCTCCGGTGGGAACACTCGAAAAGCCCCCGTAACTAGCTAGCCTTGTCCGATTATGCACTTCCTAAACGAATACAGTTCATAATTAGGCTGCGTTCAAGCATGTCAAAAAAATGTAACTTTGCCTGATGTTCAATAAAATTGTGTTTATTGAGACGATTGGTCATGAAGCATAAAAGTTTATTGGTCGAAAAGCAAAAAAACCGATAAAATTTTATGCTTCATGACCAATCGTTTCAATAAACACGATTTTATTAAAAATCAGGCAATGTTACATTTTTTGACATGGTTGAACGCAGTATACCTTGCATTTCGCCCGATATGTTGCATAATTCTGTCGAAACTCAGATGACGTATAATAAGACCGATAACCATAGCCCATCAGTTTTTCTATAGCCAAACCGATATGAGGGATTTTATAGCGGTAACCGGATCGAAACTTCACCACATCTCTAACGATATAATAGAGCGTATTTGGCGGCCCTTGATCCTAAACTTGCGAAACATTTTATTGCATTTGCATCAGTGGCGTATCTAGGGGGGGGGGGGGACCCGAGGTGGTTCTTCCTTTATATTTTTGGGCACTATCAGGGTCCGAAAAAGGGGCCGAGGCCCCAGGGCCGGCCCCCGAAAGCCTCCTGGGGCCCTAAGGGGCTTTGGGTCATTGTGTTTTTCCCAAATTGTGGAAATTTTTCGAAAAAAACATTTTTTTACCTTGGGAGACCAAGGTAAAAAATTGTTTGAAAAGGTTCCCTTCTCCCATTCTTGGAGGCCGGCTACGCCCGTTGACTTGCGTGCGCATGATTACCGTATTATAAAGCTCCTCTAGTCTTGCAATGGATAGGAAGTTGTGCATACTCACTCCATTTTCTAGCAAGAGCCGTACGAACTCCACTCGATTTAACATCAAAGCTTCCATCATGGCATTATGTAATGCTGTAGTAGACCAGTCCTAGAGAAAAGCACTTATGTAAATTAGGGGACTAAAAAGTCGGAGCTACTACACAATAGAGGGCACCCACGTGAAAAATTTTTCTGAATGACCTCTCTAGGGGTAAAAACATGCGTGAAATCCGAATTTGATATTTACGAAGCGAAAAATGCTTCCTTTATTCAAGGAAGGCCTGTACATTGAAGCTAAAAGTCACAAAATGCGATTTTTCGACTTTTCGCTTCAATACACAGACTTTCCCTGAATCAGGGAAGTGTTTTTTGCTTCGAAAATGTCAAATTCGAATTTCTCGCATGTTTTCACCCCCAGAGGGGTCATTTCCAGAAAAAAATTTTCGAAAATTTTTTCACGTGTGTGGCTCTCCGTGTAGTAGTAGCTTCCAAAAAGTCTTACTTGTCCCAACACAAAAATATCCGATTTGGCAATGTCGACTCGATTCCAAACTAGTGCGTAATGAAGTTGCTCGGACGGAGAAATATTATGACCTTTGAGAAGTGCGGTTAAAATAGCATAGTCGACATCTTGCTTAGTGTCTTCACCGAGTCGGAAAACGGTAATCTACAAATTGATAGTAAGGCATGAACAATAGGAAGGAAAGTGATGAAAGAGGTAAATTAGGCATATGCAAAAAATTTCATGCAAAAGCAAAAACTTTGGTTCGAACCCGAGCCTATAAACTGCAAGTCTAGCGCTTTAACCACTCGGCCATATGAATAGGGTATGAACCCCATGATATGGTACTCGTTTTGAAGCGCTCAGCGAGCTGAGTCGATTGGCGTTATTGTTTCTTGATGTGGACCTTTGCCTCAACTTTTCTGATTTTTGGTACGCCATGGATGTCGTTTCGATTTCGACCCCCAAATCTCGATTTTGATTTCAACCTTTCCGATTTCGATGCATCACTAATGCTTTTATATAAGAATAACTCATACCAAATTTTTTTGCTGAACACATGCCAATAAATCGAGGATCAAACACTGGGCTTTTTTCTTATCATAGCCAAAGACCGCTTCCACTAAGTTTAACAATTGCGGTCGAACGCCTTCAGGTAGATTCCTAAAATTATGTTAAAGGACCAGTCCACTAGAAACCACTATGAAAAGTTATATATTCGGAAAGGTCATGAAAAATGGAGCATCGTTTGTTTTTACGACATGTTCTGAATCGTTGTAGTTTTCGAGATAATTGCGTTTGAAGTTGGCGATTTTTGAAAAATCTGTGAAAACGAAAACATGAACGAATTTTCACAGCATAGGCTCTAATGGAACGATACGAATGAAACGACATAATGAAACAAGACCAAATTCAGGGTTTTTGTGTTAACATTCAGGCAAATTCAAACCTATTTCCAGATTTTCCGGACGCTGTCTGGAAATGAAATCGCTTCATTCGTATCGTTTCAAATGTTTCGTTTCATTTGAATCTATGCCATTTTCACAGCGTTCATGTTTTCGTTGTAATACACAGATTTTTCAAAAATCGCCAACTTCAAATGCAATTATCTCAAAAACTACAACAATTCAGAACATGTCGTAAAAACGAAAAATGCTCCATTTTTCATGAACTTTCCGAATATATAACTTTTTCATGGTGTTTTTTCGAGTCGATTGGTCCTTTAAGCTTTTATATTGATAGTTTACAAAAAATTTACCCATCTTCTTGAACGTATTGGTGTGCAAAAGATAGGAGGTCTGAAGCTCTCCCGCTACCATCACATACTACGACTGGAACTCTAGGGATTCTAAACAAGTAAAATCTAATTTTACGAAGTAGAAATATGTCTTTACTTATTAACATAGTCTAAAACGGTTCGTACAGTACACGCACCGCCTTCTAGCACCACGCAGACAACTGGCACGCTTCGCCCACTGTTGCTGTATTCAATCTTTTGTTTCTCCGCGATATAGGATTCGAGACGTCTTCGCAAAATCATATCAGCTCCATATCTAAAGTTTGACACATGAGTTTAGCTATATATGTTACCGTTTTATCTGAAAACCAGATAAAACTAGGATTATGCTTGGGCTGAGCTTAGGCTTAAGATTAGGCCTAGGCTTAAGCTTAGGCCTAAGCTTAAGCTTAATCATAGGCCTAAGCCTAGGCTTAAACCCAACCCTAAGCTTAAGCCTAGACCTAAGCCTAAGCCCAAGCTTAAGCCTAAGCCTAAGCCCAAGCTTAAGCCTAAGCCTAAGCCCAAGCTTAAGCCTAAGCCCAAGCTTAAGCATAGGCCTAAGCCCAAGCCTAAGTTTAAGCCTAGACTTAAGCCTTTTTGTGTTACAGAGGAGGGGGAAAGATGAGTTGGTCGATCAGAGCCTTTTTCTTACCTTCCAACCGTGCCATTATCAGCCAAGAGGAAAAACGAGTGCCGATTATTTAGCACCGCAAATCTTCCTTTCGGTGAGATGCTTTGTGGATGATACGAAACAATTTTTCCATTCCCCACAAAATCTTGTCTCCGCTTCAACAGCCCCCATGGTGCTATGCCAATACTGACGATTTTGGACTTCGCTTTATAGCCAGTAATAGCAGCCTCGATGGAAGCCGCAACATGTTGCACCACACCAGAGTTGATACCCGAAGTTATAATCCAAGCACCGGTTGTTTTTGCCGCTTTTAGTAAACCTTTTCTGAAGACACGAGCAAGCTTTGGCTGAAGGCTAAAAGTTAAATTCATGTAAAAAAATTCACAAGAAAAATTACAGGGCATACTGGGGATGGGGTAAAAAAATGGACACCCCCGTAAATTTTTCAGATTTGCTCCTCCCCCCCCCACGTAAAAGGGCAAAAAATCGCCTGAATTAGAGTAAGGTAGATTTTTGACGAATTTTTCGATTTTTGATCTTACCTAAAATTTGTTATCCCACCATGTACCGTAATAATAAGCTTCGGTGGCGACATCTCCCAGATATTATCGAACAGTTGCATAATATTGCTCGGTTCGGTATCAAAGGCTAGACGCACATAGTTGGCCTTGAAAGGATGTGGGCCACCTTGGAACTCAATGGTCCCGTGCGCATCGGTCGGCTGCACCCTCGTATGCCTACTAATGCACCATTTTGTGTCGGACTTAAGATCCTTGTATTCCGCGGACAGTGGATTGTGTGCCGCGAGAGCCGAAGAATCGTGGAAGCGTCGAAATAGACCGCAACCACATTTGTCCGGATATTTCGAGGTAGGGATAAAGGTTGAGCACTCTCTTTTTTGAAAAACTTCTTCAATCCAATTTCTCTTGGCCAACTAAAAAAAGTTGAAGACTAGAACAAAAAACGTTAAAGCCTACAGATTCGTTACTGGTCGATTGTAATCGATTCAGTTTGATTTGTTTCAGGACTTCAACCTTTGTAAGATTTTGTGTAGACCCAGATGGAGGACAATTTTCCCTTTTATCATCTCCACTATTCGATTTGACACGCTTTTCAAGGTCAGGGATGGGATGCTGATTGGTTATTGAAAGCATCTCTTTCCAATCATTAATGGTGCATCCAGCAGGTGGGGCTTCCACGGCTCTCGATGGTCTCATGCTTCGATAAAAGCGGTCTACAATTCGAAAAGGATTAAAAGCTTATTTAAAAAAAAACGAATCATCAACAACAAATACAAAACATTTATAACAAAGGAAAATATAAATCTATTTTATTCTTGCATATTATTTCTGCAATGGAATATAGGCTAGGTTTAGGCTTAAGCTTGGGCTTAGGCTTGGGTTTAGGCTTAGACTTAGGTCTAGGCTTAAGCCTAAGCCTATATTCCATTGCAATAAATAATGTTCAAAAATAAATATGTGAGGATTCCTCAGAGGATTTTTTTCATGAAGATCCTCATGTGTACGTGCACAATAGTGAGAAATCCTCGTGAAGATCCTCATGTGCATGGGGATCAACTCCCCGAAAGTAGACTGGTATTTTTGGCCCAAAAATGACTAAAAAATGGCACTTTTTGAGTAAAAAATCGCAATTTTGGGCAAAAATAGCCATTTTTGATGATTTTTTGTGAAAAAAACTGACATTCTTTTATTGAAAATTTTGAAAAAAAGACATTTTTTCAAAAATTTTCAAAATCTGAAAAAAATTTTCAATTTTTCCAGGAATGGAGCGATCAAAAAAGTGCCTTAGTGCCTCAAGACCCAAAATAGTGGCAAAAGGCATAAATTAGTGTGCTTGATGGAATCCCTAGTCGGAATCATCTGGGCAGGTCTGGCTAATTCATTGACTAACCTGATTGTAATCTGTGCCGCCGTCGTTTCCTGCTGTTTTTAGCTTGTTCTGGCTTTAAATAGTCTTTAGATTGAAGGGTTTCATTCGGGTTTTCCTCCATATCCGCCTCGAGCTAAATTTTTAGGGGAGTCAACTACATGAAAAAATTTTCGAAAATTTTTTTCTAGAAAATGGCATCTCTGGGGGTAAAAACATGCGATAAATTCGAATTTGACATTTACAAAGCGAAAAAATGCTTCCATGATTCAGGGAAACCCTGTGAATTGAAGCGAAAAGTCACAAAAAATGTGATTTTTGCGACTTTTCGCTTCGATACACAGGCCTTCCCTGAATCAGAGAAGCATTTTTCGGCATAGACTCGAATGAAGCGAAAGGTTTGAAACGATACGAATGATACGACATAATAGAAAAAATCATAAATTTTCAAAAAAAAGAAAAAAAATTTTTGAAAAATTTTTCACGTGGCCCCTTATTGTGTAGTAGTTCCAAATTTAAAAATATTAAATCTAACTTTCTCCACAGCTTTCTTCGAAGTCATGTTGGCCAAATTGTAATCGAACTACCAAAAAGCCAGTTTTCAGTTGCATTCAAAAATCCCCAATCGACTGAAATGAAGAGGATATTATCACATGGCTATGCAAATAATAATAATAAAAAAAGAAAGGAGAAGAGATGTTGATGCGCGCATTTATACGGAATGCCAATGCCAAGCTATTTATACTTGTTTAAAAATACGATGAACCAAGTCTAGACTTTTCTATTTTAACATCCTCTAGTGAATTAATGAAACGAAATTTTTTGCATTTTTGTAATGCTTCATTAGTCAATTAGGTTGCGCGCTAACTGTATCGAAGAGGTGGTCGTCTCGAATGACAACTAATTCGAGACGCTAAATGTTTCGAATTCGAGACGGCGTCACGAATTCGTTTCGACCGTTTGAATTAGTCGGAGTATTGACACGAAAACATTGAATTTAACATTTTTTAAATACACTTAATTATATGGTTTATTTAAAAAAAACAAAGACGGCATTCTTTATAGCTCGACGAGACGAACAAAACAACACCAAAATTATCCAATTTGATAATTGTTTTGTGTTATTGAAACGAAAACCCTGAATCAGAGTTTTCGTTTCAATAACCCAAAACAATTATCAAATTGGATAAATTTGGTGTTGTTTTGTTTGTCTCATCGATCTATAAAGAATGATCACTCGTTCGAGACGGTTGGCGCGCAGCCTTAGGCTATAAGAATTTTTTGTATAAGTCTAAATAATTGAGACAGGAGAGTGGCTATTCAAGAAAACTTTGATTAAAAAACAAAAGAAATGCATTCCTTGTCTAATATTAAATCCGAAAAGTTTGTAATGCGTGACTCACTTTGTCGAATCAAATACAGAGTGGCGTAAAAAAGTGGCTTTTTTATTTTTTGGAATCCGGAAATTTATTTTTCTAAAAATGACCCTTCTAAGGGTAATTTTGTGTGGGGAATCGATTGTGCGCATTTCCGAACCCTGAAAATGTTTCCCTAGTTCTGGCAAAAATTGGGCCTTTGAAGCTAAAAAAATGCGAAAAATGACCAATTTTTCGCTTCAAAAACCCAATTTTTCCCTGTACCAGGGTCAGGGAAGAATTTTCAGGGTTCGATAATGCACGCAATAGATTTCCCGCATAAATTTACCCCCCACAAAATTTTAAAATGTTCGATTTTCGCTTCAATACACATACTCCGATTTCCTGATTCAGGGTCAAGGAAGCATTTTCAGGGTTCGGGAATGCGCGCATCGATTCCCCGCATAAAATTACTCCTAGAGGCATCATTTTTAGAAAAAAATAAATTTCCGGGTCCCAAAAAATAAAAAAAGCCACTTTTTTGGGCCACCCTGTAAATCAAAAGCGCTTTTCATAAAGGACCAAAACTTATCAATTAAAAATTTATATAACAATGACGTATGAAAACTTGTTTGCTTGTATGAAAATATATTTATCGTAAATTTGTTTTTCATGGAAGGTCTTTCACACAATGAACCGTTTTGCATAAAAAGTTGTGCGACCAAACAAAAACATGGTGGCCGAATGGTTAGGACGCTAGATTTGCAGTTTCTAAAGGAGGGTTCGAATCCCGCCTGAATCCAATAGTTTTTAACTTTTTTTGCCTTTTTATTAAAAAAGAAAGATGGATTTTTTTAGCTAAATGAGACGAATAAAATGACACCAAAATTATCAAATTTGAAAATTGTTTTGGGTTATTGAAACGAAAACATGAATCAG
>JAQGCP010000423.1:0-17190 GCA_034699885.1 Acrobeloides thornei
TGATCTGTTGATCCATTTTCGGAGGTTGTTTGCTTTGATGGATAATCATGGACTTTTCTAGAAAAATATTGAAAATTCTTACCAGAGAGAATTTACCTTCAAGAAAAGTAAGAGATAGAGTTTTTTACTTTCTCATTTATTGTCTATTAAGAGACGCTTTCTTGAACACTCAAACTTGAAAAGGGCATAGTGTTAAATAGTGTTAGATCTCGGGTCCGGGATCGACCACGTGGCCGGGACGGGATTTTTCGGGATGCACAATGGCGGGATTTTCGGGATTAAGATTTTTGAACCCTTCAACTGCACCCCTTGTGGCATAGACTCGAATGAAACGAAAGGTTTGAAACGAATGAAACGACATAATGGAAAAAAACAATAAAAATTTTTTCCCATAGGAATATTTTTTTCCATGGGAAAAATTTATAAAAAAATTAAAATTTTTCCATATGAAAAAATTTTTATTGATTTTTTCCATATGTCGTTTCATTCGTATCGTTTCATCCACTTCGTTTCATTCAAGTCTATGCTCCCTTGTAAAAATAGCCCAAAAATCGAAATTTCTCGGATTTTTCCGAAACCACGCTAGAAGTGTTGGAGAAGGTGTCAAGAAAGTGTCTCTTAAAATGACAATTTTTTCATAAAATATTGTTTAAAAAAAGTGAATTTATAGAATATTTAAAATAATATTTTTTAAATTTAATTGTTAAGGGTGTTTTTACTAATTGTGTAATTTTTTAAAAAAATTTCCAAAAGTTAAAAATTTGCACTTGCTCATCTTTTTGTTTTTGATCAAACACCTACATGTGATCACATTCTTTTGATTAAGGGGTCACATATATTTTGCGATAATCTTTGTGTAAACGGAACTGTGGGAGGTTCGATTTTAAAAAAAGTAATTAAGGCGATGGATTTTGAAATTTTTTATTTGCCCTACCTTTGAGTCTCCGAAAATGAGAACGGTCAAGTAAAAGCGATGGATTTTGAATTTTTTGTTTACCCTACCTTTGAGTCCCCAAAAATGAGAACGGTCAAGTAAAAGCCATGGATTTTGAATTTTTTTTGTTTACCCTACCTTTGAGTCTCCAAAATGAGAACTGTCGAACCCTCCACAGTTCTCATTTTTGGGGACTCAAAAATCAAGATTCGCATATAAAAATGATATATAATGTGTTTCTTCTATGCCGTCTTATTTGTTGTTCGATTTTATGATAAGCTTAAAGGTCTTAAATTATGAATAAGTGTCAAATTTACGTCAGTAAAGTTCATAATCTTTTTTTCTAACATCAATTTTGTTTCGACATCCTCTTTTTGTGTCGTTTTTATTAGTCACATGTAGAGTCGTACAAAAAGCAAAGATTCACATGAAAAATTTATTTTAAAAATTTATTTGTAAGATCATGGTTGTTCTAGTAAGAACAGGACCATTTTGATAAGAAATGAGGAACTTCATAGATTTTTGCAATTTTTTAATGCCTTAGTTCCTGTTTTTAAAAGCTGCTTAAACACAAGATTTTTTGTAAATTTTTGCAAATGCCCGGATTTTGGCAATTTTTTACTTTTTGGTTAAAATTTGTAATTTTTGTTGTAAAAATTACAGAGTGTCGTAAAAAGTGGAATTTTCGTGATTTTTTCATGAATTTTGAAACCGAAATTTGTTTCTAAAAATGACCTCTATAGGGGTAATTTGATGCGGGGTAGAACTTTTCGTAACTAGAAAAACCCTTTTTTACAAAAGTTTACATAAAAAAGCGATTACGGCATGCTTTTCAGCTCAGCGAGACGAATAAAATGACACCAAAATTATCCAATTTGAAAAGAAAAATTTTCAATATAGCGCAATGGATAGAGAAGAAGACTGTCCGATCTGGCAATGTAAACAACGTTGAGACAGCAAGGTTCGTTCCCGATAGGGTTCAAGTTTTGATTTCAAGAAAATAATGATAGGCAAAAATTTTACGAGGTAAATTTCATTTTTGCCTATCATTATCTTCTTGAAAATAAAAAATTTCGACTCTAGCAGGACCTAGCGTCTCAACGTTGCTTAACTTACCAGATTGGAGGGAGGTCTTCTTTAACACTGCACTATGGAAATTAAAAATTTTGATTCTAACTCAGTAACGGACTATACTGATTTCGATTATTTTAGGTCTTCTTTGAGTTATAATTTTTACTTAAATTTTATCTTGTAAAAATTCCATTTTTCAGGAAATGGATCGCAGTCCACTCTCAATAAAACGTGAACAGAGCCTAGCCAAATTGGAAGAGCTCCGAAAACGCACCGACCAAGTTCGTAGCGCTACTGCCAGTGCTGCAAAAGAATCCATGTTTGCCAACGCAGTAACTGCGGATGAAATGCCAGATCTATTCAAACCAGTCGGAGAAATGGTCAGTGAAAATTCAACCAGTGAACTGATTGGCACCCCACCGGACCCACCTTATTATATGGTCGTCCGGGTGGATAAGAGCAAAAAACACAAGAAAAGTAATTATTGGAAAAAAATTTTTTATGAAAAAATTTTGTAGAAAAATCATCAAACGGCTCAACAAGTACATATGAAAACGAGGCATATTCTTTCGGAAATGAGCGAAAACGCGAATTTTGGTTTGCCATACCGAGGGCACGTGCCGATGCTATCTATCACTTTTTGGTGCAATGGTCTCCAGAAAAATATGGAGAGGTAAAAAAATTTTTTGGGAGGTCTGAGGATAAGATCTCCGATAAGTAGGGTAGAAAGGATGACATCATGAATTCATTGTCATCCTTTCTACCCTAAATTCTTGTAATTGTGTCGATTTCGTAAGAAAATTTGAGTTGTCAACAATTTATTTCCTTGTAAATATCAAAAATGATCAGTGGGTTATGGAAATTTTTTGGCTTAGAAATAGTAATTTTGAAAATTTTATAGCGAGGAAGGGTCCTAGGGGTTTAGGAACACATCCCCAAAGTGATTTTTAAACAATGCACCCTCTTAAAATTAAGTAAACCAACTGCCAAATACTTATAGCAACTTTTTTATGCAAATTTTGAAGTTTATATTTAAAAAATTTAGGAAGTCGAAAATGCCGATGACAAACATGGTATCAAAGATAAACGCTTCATAGTCCTAGATCCAGAAGCCGAAGAATATATATCAAGTAAAAATTATAATAAACTTTTTATGCAAAATCATCTTGTCCTTGCTTTATAGTTCATTTGAGCATGTCCTTGACATAATTTTTTATAGCCAAAAAATTTTCGGAACACGTGTCTAATGCACTCCAGTTGGTGTATAATAGGGTTAATTTATTCTACCTCTAGATTTCTTCGTTTAAAATTTTTTTTTGAATTTTAGTTAAAATTTCTTCACTTTGTAAAATTCCCATTATCATAATTTATAATTTCAATAATTCAATATCATAATTCAAAAGATACTCAATTTAGTATCTTTTAGATTATGATATCGATAAAACGCAATAAAAAATTATAGTAATGGGAATTTTGTTTCCCCATTACTATAATTTGAAAGCACTGTTTTTCATTTTTTGGACCATTTTTTCAAAAAATTTCAAGTTTTAAAAATTTTATTAAAATTACCCTATAGGGGGTTTTTCTATGTAAGAAATCGATTGCGCGCATTGTCAAGCCCTGACAATGCTTCTCTTACCCTTAATCAGCTTATTTTAGCATTATTACTAATACCGATAAAGCAGAGATCGGCTATTTAAGGGTCAGGAAAGTATTTACAGAGCTTGTCAACTCACGCAATCGATTTCTCGCATAAAAAACCCATATACGTTTATTTTGGTTAAGATTAAAAATCTTAAAATTGCCCAAAAATCTCTTTTTTGGCACACCTTGTAATGATATAAAATTTAAAATTTGTTTAAAAATTTCATTTTTGTTTCGAAAATCGACTTTATTGAATTTTTTTCCAAGTTTAGATAATTTTTTATCATGTTTTAGTGAAAAATTCTGCAAAAATTGTTTCAAAATCCTATCAAACTGTGACATTTCATAAACCCCATTTAACTCATGCGCATTAATTCAAGGAGCGACGCAAAATCGTCTTGACGACTATATGGGTTTTGTTTGTTTATTCGCTGAAAAGTGTTCCATTCACGCAGCGCCCCAGTTCAATAGAGAGCAAAAAGCTCCCCACAGCTCGTTGGCCTACGGAACAAAATTGGTCCGCACTAAGGAAAAGACCAAGCCCAGGCGCGTTTCAAGCCTCGCAAAATATTCATATAACATACTACACACCCTCAATTTTCCTCTTCTTTTCACACAATCAAGCTGTATATTAGCAGTTGAATTCGCAGAACTTGGTTATTTTAAATAAAAGATGTTGAGTTTTTGGCAAATATTTATAAGCGAATGTTTCTAAGAAATGAATTTTTGCTGTAAAAAATTTACATTTTTCACAGCATATACAATTTTTCATAATTTTCTTCGAGTTTTCTTATTTTCTCAAACAATTATTTGAGCTTTTATTAAAAAATTTTTGTCGAAATTTTAAAAAAATTAATTTTTTTGGTATAATTTTCCACATCTCATTGATAAATCGCCTACATCTTTTATTATCCTCTATATGAATTTTTCGTGAGAGATTTTATGCAAATTTTCAAAAATCACATCAATGCCTATAAAAATTGGTCACATGTCGCAAATATAAATCAAAAATCTAAAAAAAATTTTGGCAAAAATCCAAAATTTATAGGGGTCATTGTGGAATTCCTGTAAACAAGTTTACGCCCTCAACACCTGATATGAGCCTGTTCCACATAAACATAATATGACGTTATAGGACATAACAAAGAATTATTATTTCATTTGAGCAAAAAATTGTGCTCTCTCTACGCATACAAGTTCATTCTCATAGTTCATTTTATTCTTACCTATTGTCTTTCTATTTTTAATGAAATTTTCTTGAAAATGGCTTTAATTATTAGAGTTGAAAATGTTCTTGGTGAGTAATATAAAAAAATTTTGAGTCATAAAATTTTTTGTATATGTTTCACTTTTTTCATAAAATTCAAAAAATGAAAAAAAGATTTTTTTTATACTTAAAAACGCTAATTTATTTCAAAATTCCCATTACTATAATCTCTAATTTCAAAAATTCAATATCATAATTTAAAAGATACTAAAATAAGTATCTTTTGAATTATGATACTCATAATTGGTGCTTTCAGATTATAGTAATGGGAAAACAAAATTCCCATTACTATAATTTAAGATTAACGTTTTTCAATATCATAATCTAAAAGATACTAAATTGAGTATCTTTCAAATTATGATATTCAAAAACTGTGCTTTCAAGTTATAGTAATGGGAAAACATGAATATACAGGGTATACAAAAAACTGGATTTTTGCGCGATTTTTCACAATTTTTCGAGCCTTTAAATTTCCACCAAAATAACCTATAAGGGGATTCTAATCGAAGAATCGTTTGCACGCATTACCAAACCTTGAAAACACTTCTCTGGTCCTAATTCAGGAATTTTTTAAATTTTTTTACAAAGCAAAATTTGCAAAAGGTCAAAAGTCTAAAAATCTTCCAATGTGTTTATTATAGTCTTTACAAAAAAGGGGCATTCCGCACTTCACTTCTTGTTCTAAGGTCATTTTTCTTCCGTAAGGTCTTTTCCTTCATTTACAAAATGATATCACTCCATCTTTGTTACAATTTTTGCAAACCAGAAATCATAATTATCTTGATATATAAACACCTTTTTCACCGATCATGGTCATTACTGTAATTTTTTTTCTTGCACAAATCATGGGTCTAAAAGTTATCTTCAAAAAATTATTTTTAAAAAAGATGATTTTCTTAAAAATGAATATTAAACATATTATTTTAGGTATATTTTTAAAAAACGTATATACCCCATTAGTTTAAACAATTCAAAATCAAAACTTTTTAGAAGAAAACCGAAACGCTCCATTGTATGGGTCTCAAGCTAGTCTAGGAAGAGAATGGGAAGTGGTTACGGTGCGTGAAATGTGCCGAAGATTGTCACTGGACGACGCATTGGACACTGGTGAAATGCCCTTACCAGAAGGCTCAACACAATCACAAATTTTGGATGACTTCATGATTCGACAGGTTTTATAAAAAAATTACAAAAATTATTGAAACATTAAAAATTGTTTAGATAGTTGAAATCCTGCCGCCAAGAGCAGAAGGATATCCATGGGTCAGTATATATAATTCAGAAAAACACGGGTTCTCTTTGGCTACGCTGTATAGGTATGAAAGTTTTAGTGTCATTCAGGGCCGTATCCAGGGGGGGGGGGGAGTCTAAGCAGGCTCAAGTCCCCTCCCCCCGAAACGGCAAAATTTTTGGCCAGTTTTAAAAAATTTTTTTAAGAAAAATGCATTTTTTCAAGTTCAAGCCTCCCCCCAAAACTAAATCCTGGATACAGCCCTGGTGTCATTGATAGGGAAAAAATACTGCAAACAAATTTCTTAATTTGTTGAAAAATTTTGAGTCCTACTTCGTCTGAAAAAGCGAAAAAAATGAGTTTTAAAATGATTTTTCATTTTTAACTTGAAAAAATTTCACATCCCTGCCCTATCATAGTAAAATTTTATTGATTCAAGTCATAAAAATTATTTTTAGGCGCATGGCAGAGTGGCCGGATGACATGTCTCCTATAATTATTATTATAAGAGATATCCAAGGACATATTTTTGGTGCTGTAGCCAGTTCTGCCATAAGGCCTTGTGATCACTACTATGGTACTGGGGATGCTTGCCTTTTATTCAGATTTACGGGAGAATATCCGCATACACGGTAAGGCAACGCAAAAAAAATTTAAACAATTTTTTCTTACTCTTCAAAAAATTCCCATTACTATAATTTGAAAGCACAATTTTTCAATATCATAACTTGAAAGATACTTATTTTAGTATCTTTTAGATTATGATATCGATAAAACGTAATAAAAAATTATAGTAATGGGAATTTTGTTTTCCCATTACTATAATCTGAAAGCACCGATTATGAGTATCATAATTCAAAAGATACTTATTTTAGTATCTTTTAGATTATGATATTGAAAAACATTAATCTTAAATTATAGTAATGGGAATTTGAAGTTTTCCGGAAATTTTCATTGGAAATTTATAAAAAAGCTCTTAAAATATTGCGTTTTTATCAAAAAAATTTTGAATTTTTAAAATTTTCATAAAAATTTATATTTTTATTCAATTTTTCAATTTTTAGGGAACTTCGCCACTATACTTGGACTGGTGACAACCAATTCTTCATAAATGCTTCGAAAGACTCCCTATCGTTTGGTGCCGGTGGCGGACACTATGGTCTATGGTTAGATGCTGATCTAAACTATGGCCGATCCCAAAAATGTGCTACTTTTGACAATGAACCCTTGGCTGGTGGCCAAAAAGAGGACTTTGTTATACAATTTATCGAGGCTTTCGGTTTCGCCATGTCATAGTCAAAAATTTTCTTTTGATGTTTTGTTTTATAAAACATTCCTATTATATATTTATCTTTATGTATATATTTTCGTAAAGTTTTATTTGGTTTTTGTGTGTTTTTTATAATTTAAGCTGGTATATTGTGTATTTAAGTACTAAAGGAAATAAATTGCTCATAATTTAAAAATACAGGATGGCAAAAAGTATACTTTTGATTGCATAACCCTCTTCCAGAAGTATGCACAGGACAGGCCGGCTTGATATGATCACTTTTTTGGTGTCATGCAGCAGGCCAAGACGGCTTTGTCTGGCCCGACAAAAATTGAGCACCCTGAGGGCAGGATAGGCTAGACATGATGTAGCCGATCTGGCTTAGGCTAGACTTGATCTTGTCCCTGCACATTTTACCCTCCCCCTATACAAATTTCATGGAAGGGGGAGTTTGGGCATCCCTTCTCAAAAATGTTGACTTATACTTTACGATTAAAGGGGCGTGCATTGCGAGACCCGTTCTTGAAACAAAATGTTTTGAAAAATGACCCCTCTGGAGGTAAAATTTGACGAGAAATCGATTGCGCGCATCGCCGAAGCATGAAAATGCGATCTTCAACCTGTTTTTGCATCCTTCAAAGGATTGAAGGATGAACAAGAAAAAAACAACTAAAGAAATTGGACAAAAGGTTGTCTTGGGCAAAAAATTTAGTTAGGCAAAAGGCTTTTTAGGTTTATCGTACATGTGTATTCAGCATTAAAAAGATCGAATAGTGATCCCAAATTGTGCCAAGAACTCGTCTTCTCATTCCTTATTCACGTGAAGGGCACCCATATTTTGAAAAAATCTTTTTCAAAAAAATCGACAAAAACAGGTTGAAGATGGAATTTTCATGCTTTGGCGATGCGCGCAACCAATTTCTCGTTAAATTATAGCCCTAGAGGGGTCATTTTTCAACAAAAATTTTTTCAAGAATAGGCCTCGAAATGCACGCCCCCTTTAAAAAAATTCTGAAATTCAAAATTTTATACAAAGAAAAAAATTAAATTATATAGCAAATTACAGCAAAGACATGTCAACATCATCAAAAAAAAATTTTACAACTTTTTCGTCGAATTTTTAAAGTTATCCCTAAGGGTTGGTCACAAACTGACAAACGAAACTAGAAACAGATGACGCCGTGATTATAATAAATGGCCGAAATACAATGAAAAGAAAAACCAGAAAGAAACGCTATCGACTGTGACTCTAAGTACAGTCAAAAATTAAGCACCAACAAATTTTCGTTCAATGTGTAAATAATGCCAGTAAGGTCTAAAAATTGGATTTTTATCTATCTCAAAAATTTTGTTGGACAGCACCAAGCGAATTAAAAAATTGATTCTTTTTCAAATTTTCGTATTGTAAAAAATGAGCTTTGTAGTAAAAATCCAATTTTTTGACATCCTTAAAACTGGCAAAAAAATTAATGCGTAGACGTGATCAAATCGACTAGGATAAAAAATCATTTATACAAAAAAACAAAAAGCGCCGTCTCAGTGAGGTCGGCGTTAAAAAATATAGCTGCAAAAAAATGGAGTGCTATTTTGGTTATTTGAGTCCCCCTTCATGCAGTGGTGTAGGGCACTTCTCCAAAGCTATTTTTCCCAAAAGCATAAGGGGGACCCTTGAAAATTTCCGGCAAATTTCAAATTCCCATTACTATAATTTAAGATTAACGTTCCCATAAAAGGCAAGCATCTTGCCTACGCCACTGCCCTCACGCATAAGTAGATTTTTCGGGTCACCTTGAACCTAGGAGTGTAGAGGCTACACAATTACCCCAACAAAAATTTTTTTGTCACCACAAATAGCACTCAAAATTGAGCCAGAATTCATTTAAAAGCCTGGTTAAAGTGACTTTTAGCACAAATAAGACATAATCAAATGAAGTAGATATAATTAGTTGCGATTGCATGAACTGGTCGCTAACAAAAATGAAAGAAGTTCATTATTTGAGCTCAAAAATATTTTGATAAAGGGTTATAAGAAGGAGACAAAAAGGAAAACTGACTCATATTAAAGCAAGAAAATTTGAAATCTTGCAAAAATTGGAATCCATAAAATGGCAGAGAAAATATTGCACATAAG
Source organism: Acrobeloides thornei (assembly GCA_034699885.1). Lineage (NCBI taxonomy): Eukaryota > Metazoa > Nematoda > Chromadorea > Rhabditida > Cephalobidae > Acrobeloides > Acrobeloides thornei. The sequence goes on from JAQGCP010000423.1 coordinate 9,549, forward strand.
TACAACTATAAAAATTTATAAGTAGACAAATTTTGAGCATTTAAATATACTGTATTTCCTCTAATAGAACCACATGTGGTTCTATTTTTCGATTGGTCTTTAGACTGTGGTTCTATTAGAAGAAATACGATAAGCATTTATACAGGGTGAGTAAAAAAAGTGAAACTTTTTTAACTCACCCTTTACAATCAGATGCCTCGAGAGGAAGTCTAGGAATCCTTTAGGGTCGGCACAGGTTTGCACATTCTATCGTACGATCGTGCGACGGCCCCACAAGCTATCGTACGAAGTCATCGTACGGTCGTAAAATTAACGTAAAATACGATGAAATCGCCACAAGCTGTCGTACGATCGTACGACGCAGTACGATGGCATAGTACGAAATTTCGTCGTACTCGTACGATAGCTTGTGGCCATTTCGTCCGTCGTGCGAGTGTATTTTACACACGTACGATAGCTTTTGCCGACCCTTAAGCCTAAGCCTTCTATTTCTTCATTTAAACTCCCTTATCTTTTTAAGCTTTAATGAGTTCACAAAAATTCACTAAAAAACTTTTTTTCTAAAAAATACTCAAAATCTTGTCTACTTAAAAAATGATATTTACACTTTACAAAAGAATTGTGGTAGATTTTGGTGATATTTTAGCACGAAATATTCCAAAATTGGAAGCTATTACACAATAGGGGAGAAGACCACCCAAATGAAATTTTCAAAAAATTTTTCTGAAAATGACCCCTCTACGGGTAAAAACATGCGGAGAATCCGAATTTGACACTTTCGAAACGAAAAAACGCTTCCCTGATCCAGAAAAGGCCTGTGTATTTAAGAAAAAAGTCGCAAAAATGCGATTTTTCGCTTCAATACACAGGCCTTTCTTGAATCAGGGAAGCGTTTGTCCGCTTCGAAAATATCAAATTTGGATTCTCCGCATGTTTCTACCCCTAAAGGAGACATTTCCAGAAAAAATTTCTGAAAGTTATTCACTTTTATGGCCCTCTCTCTATTGTGTAGTAGCTCCAAAATTTCAACAAAAACCAAGTGAAATCACAGAAAAAAACTATATAACTTTTAAAGTTGAGAAGAAAAGTTTTCATGTCAAACGGAGCACTAGAAAATATATCCATATCCGAAAAATGAGATCCACACGAAAAGTTTATCTTCGTAGTTCCTGTCGAATGGCTTCAATAATGTCCTGTTTCGCCTTAGAAACTTCAGACTGGATGTAAGTCATCATTTCTTGTTTGAAGCGATCCAAATCGGTGAAAGTGATTGGAGCACTTGGATTTTTTGGTGATTCATCTTGACTTGAAAGTGAGACACCACTCGGGATTCTAAAAATCGATTTTTGGATTTTTAAAAAATGGAGCCACTTCGACTCCTATACCCCATTGAATGTGGTCTAAAATCGAAAAATAAAAAAGACCACGTTCAATGAAGTATAAGAGCCGACGTTGCTCCAAAAAATTGACTTTTAGCATACTTTCGGTGGGCTTTAGGGGAGTCTGTTGAAGCATTGTTTGTGACGGTGACGTTTGAAAGTGGTCCATTTTTCTGCCATGGTCGAGGATTTGGGAGCTCAGAAGTTCCTAAAAAAATACAAATTTAACAAAAAATTAAAAAAACTATTTCTATGTTAGCTCATCTAAACTAAATGAGTGTATCTTCAAGAAATTTTTAATGACTTTTTCAATTTGTAAAGGATCCTATATACCTCATTTCAAAGTTTTTAGTGCTTCTAACGCTAATTTTTTGTACTCATGGTTTTTTGGCTATGGAGAACATGATGCTAAAAAGCTAATTTTCAAATTCGCCCTAAGGGGTACACCTAGGGTTGCCACATGCCATTTCAAAAACCGGAGCAAAAATATGTAAAACCGGAGAAATTTTTTAAAAACCGTAGAAAATTTCATGACTCTTTCTGTTTAATACTCATTTTTATAACATTAGAAAGAAAAGTTTAAAAACCGGAGAAAATTTGAAAAACGGAGAAAACCGGAGAACCGGAGAAAATGTCAAAAACCGGAGTAATTTCTCCGGTTCCGGAACGATGTGGCAACCCTAGGTACACCTATCTATAGAGTAACCCCTCAACAAAAATGTGATTTTTTGAGTTAGCCCCCCCCCACGGCGCATCAAAATGTCGAAAAAGTACAGGCAAGGGTAAAAAATAAATAAAAATTTCGCCAATCGGCTCAGCTCGCCGGGTGCTTCAAAACGAGTACCATAAGTGGAGGTCGATTACATTACTCATAAGTGAAGGTCGATTATATTAACCAATTGGCCATGAGTCAAACCACTAAAACCCCATGATATGGTATTTGTTTTGAAGCGATCGGCGAGCTGAGTTTATTGATGAAATTTTTTATAATTTTGATCCTTGTCTGCAACATTTTTCCTTTTTGGTGCGCCATGCCTCATCATTTTTTAAACTTCAATCTCTCAGCGTTCAGTGGAGAGTTGCCCCTCAGCTGAAGTTTGCGTTAGGTGTGGGAGGTTAAAGGGACGGTGCACGTTCTAATAATTCTGAAGAACAAATTTTCGTCCCAATAATTAGACTAAATTGCAAAGCAGGCAAACAATTAAGAGTTTAACCAAATTGTTTTTATAATTTTTATTAAATTAAAAATTTGAAAATCGGGTTAAACTCTTAATTGTTTGCCTGATTTACAATTTAGTCTAACTATTGAAACGAAAATCTATTCTTAAAAATTATTAGAGCGTGCACCGTCTCTTTAAAGTGGAAAAGAGAAAGGCGTTGTTTGGCTTATATTGGAGAAAGGGACGAGCGCTAGTTTTAAAAAAATTTGCATTGTAAATTTTTTATCCAATCCCTATTTTTCCTAGTTGCATAAATTTATGATAGTCTGCTGCACATCTTTTTCCAACAACGACACTTCCAGTTTGAAAAATTTTCGAGTTTTTACAGCTAATAAACCTCCGATGCATTTATTCAAACGGTCACTAGAGACACGTCCGACAGTTGTTGTTCACTTATGTTCGAGGCAATCAAATTTTTTTTCATTGATGTAATAATTGAATGTAATGCGCCACAAACTGGACCACAATTTTGAAAAGAATGTTAAGTGTTTTTTTGTGTGTGTGTGGAAATTATGAAGAGATAATTGGATTTTGATCAAAATAGCAAAAATTCATGAATTTTAAAAAATTTTGATAATTTTTTCACATTAAAAATTAAACTGATTTGGAGTTTAGTGAAAGAGGTAGCAGTAATCAGGCTTAGGCTTAAGCTTGGGCTTAGACTTGGGCTTGGACTTGGGTTTAGGCTTAGGCTTAAGCTTAGGCCTGGGCTTAAACTTAGGCTTGGGTTTGGGCTTAGGCTTACTAATGATTGTCTTAAACAATTTTTGATAAAAATTTGGATAATTTTAGTGAAAAATCGTAATCGTGACCATTAGGATTTATTTAAATAAAAATTTCAGGCAAAAACATAAGGGTGACCATTAGGAAAATTTTCGTTTTTTTTATTTGGAGGGAATGTTCCCCTTGCTTTGCGACACTGTGCTTATTTTTTCATGTTTTCATTCTTGACTATACACATCTGACATCATTCCAAACAGCTCTTCACTTTCAGATACAACAAAAAGTTAATAGAACGTTCCCTCGAAAATAGAAACAAACGGTATTTTTCGCGCTGGTGGGCCCGAAATGGCGCATAGGCGCGCGAGCTTCTCCCAATGTCAACAAAGATTAGAGACCGATCGCCTCTGTGTTCCATATACTATAGAGCTGCGCACTCTCAAAAGTGTCATCGGAAATCAGAAAAGAGCAGGAAATGAGTAGCGATCGATTTGGAAGAAGAAACGGAAGGGAAGCGATAGAATAGAATGAAAGCACAAAAGAGCTTTGTGCATATAAAAAGGCTAAGAAATTCGGTGCTTCTTCAAAAAGACTTTTCGAACAGTTGAATGAGAGAATAGAATAAAAAATGAAGCAATCCGGCTTTTCGAGCTGGACAAGTGAAATAGCGAATGGAAGTGACGGAACATATGGACAAATTTCAATTTGCATTTTTGTGCTTTGTTTGCTAATCGATGTGGTGCAGTTGATGAAAGGATTTTTGGTTGGGATTCAACCATACATGGGCAAGGGAGGGGGTACTGTACCCCCTAATTCGTCGTATCAGGGAAAAAATTAATGGACCAATTCGTATTTGGGAAGCCGCCCAGATTGAATTCGTTGTGAAAATTCGTATACAAATGGGCTTTTGGCTGAGTTCTACCCCCAGGTTTTTTTGGCTGGGGTCCAAGTCCACCCCTGGGGTTCGATCCCCAAACCTTTTTGGCTGGGGTTCAACCCCCCACCTCTTTTTTAAAAATCACCAAAAATGATCTCATACTTATTACATAACCAACTTAAACAAGCTTAAAGGTTCAACTTTGCGCTCCTTGTCTATGTTTCCCTAACTTCTTAACTTCCTATAATTCCAAAATTCGTTAATTACACAAAACCAACCGTTTTGTTTCTTTTCCACTACTGTGCTGCTATTTGATTCACTGCTCACAGCGCTTGAAGATGAGGCAGTGGAAGTATTAGCGGTGTCATTGGAGGGATTATTCGTGTTCGTCTTATTGCGCCGATTGAACGTTGCTGCTAATTCCGACAACAGTTCACTGTGACCGGGTGTTGTGCTGCTCACGGTGTTTGTCTTGCTTCCTGAACCCGAGCCGATTGATGCGGTATCGTTGTTGGAGTTTGAAGAGATCCGATTTGGTGCTAAAAAATATATAAATTCTTGAACTCATTAAAAATTAAAAAGATACGAGTGTTTAATGGAAAAAATAGAAGTAACAAGGCTTACAAGGAACTCTAGGGAAGTGTAGGATATAAAGAATTTTTTGCTAATCTTACTCAGATACGCCCTATGGTTTAAAAAATTGCATCACTACTCTATTCAGGTAAAAAATACATGCTTCCTTATGGGCAAAATTAGTAATCATTAATGAGATGAACATGTGATGCAGTGGTTGCATTGCGACCGCAGAAATTTTTGGCTGGGGTTCGAATCCCACTACCGTCAAAAATTTTTTGCTTTTTTTCAATTTCTTTCCAAATCTTTTTAAAATCGTTTTTTATGCCAAATTTAAAAAAAACCCACCTTGCCCATTAGCATTCAATTTCCCCTCCGTCGTGGAAACTTTTCTCAATGTAGTTTGTTTTAACATATCTGCCATTGTTTGTCCACCACCAGATTTTAACGCACTCGGTGGGGGAGGTGGAGGAGGTGGTGGCACATTCGTTGGCGGTCTAACCACTGCTGCTGGTGTGGCTGTAGATGGCTGTGTGGCTTGTGGTGGTGGGTTTGGCGGCGCAGCTCTGACTGGACTTTGCGTAGAATGATGTCCATTTACATGGTTATTATGATTGGCCTGGAAATGAATTTTGTGTTTATTAATTTTTTTAAATGAGGCTTACAGTTGCATAGATATTGTTAGGAGGTCCTGATGATATGGAACTTGAGCCACTCGAACCCTGAGATGATCTTCTTTGAGGTCCATTCGAGACTAGTCCAGGTGCCTGAGCATGGTTATGCATAGAGTAATTGGATTGTCTAAAAAATCTTTTTTATTACTTGGACATCGATTACACGCATTGCCGAAATGGTTCTCTGATTCAGGGAAAGAGGTGGGTATATTGAAGCGAAAATGTAGTAAAATTCGAATTTTCGCGGTAAATCGGATGTCTATAGAGTTTTATAGACGGAGAATCGATTGTGTACATTAATGAGGCATTATTGATCTTATATGATCTTGATACAGGGAATATGAATTTTTTAACATCTTTTGGGGTATACCCCTCATTGGGGAAACTTTCAGTGGTTAAAATTAAAAAATTCTTTCAGATTAGAGTTTCTCATCCGATTGATTCAATTCTGCTTTTTTTATTCACTCGATCGATTCACCCTTTTACTCCGCTAAAACTAAAGGATTTTATAGAAAAGTATTTCAAGGAAGAGGAATGGAGAAAAATGCTTTTTTGCATCGTGTAGAGAGCATAAAAATACAGACACTTTGCCAAGATCACTTTCCGAAATCAGCTTTTAAACCTCATTCACCCGTTTTATTTTTTCGTTCACCCGTTTTCATTCACTCCAGGTGATTCACCCGTTTTACTCTGTCCCAACATCCAGATTATTTGAAAATTTTGTTGAAAATTCCATTTTTATTCACCGTTTTCCTTATTTTTTAATAATTTATTATCAATCAATGCGTTATTGTTATTCTTATCAAATTTTTATGGCCTATAAGCTCTTCATTCCGACACAAACAACACCCACGCAAAAATCAAACAAAAATTTCGAACGTCAATAGCAACATATTGACGGCCTATACTTACGTATGCCCTTAGAACACACAAACATAAAGGCTATATAGATATATAACTCTATGCTACACAACATTTATATTCCTTTTGAGGAAGAGAGATGCATCATCAAAAAGTATGAATCATCAAGGAAAAAATGTCAATAAAAGTTACACTTGATTTTGGTCACGGTTTTGGTGAAAAGCGTGATTTTAAAAGTTTGAAAAAAATCAAAATTTTTGGAAAAAATTTGACCCCCCAAAAAATATATGAGTCGCTTTACAATTTTCAAAAATCTTGCACTAATGCCAACCCCGTGCCAAATTTTTTCTTCGAAAAAATATACACCATTGAGAAGGAGTAACGTTCCGGAAGCAAGCCGAATGGGCTTCAAGAAAAGCTTTTTCGACGCGATTTTTTTCAGAATAGGGTAATAGAGTATGAAGATCCTTGTGGTAGAGTTAATGTTATATCAAGATTTCAGGTTTTCGTTGTAATACACAACCTATTTGAATGCTAAAATCCAATTTTTGAATAGAAGTATATTCAAAAAGTTTTAATTTTGCAATAAATAAAGGCTTCTAACCGAAAAATTATATTTCAGATTTTCAGAGATAAAATGTAGAAAGATAAAAAATTGGCCAAACTCATAGTTACGCCATTGTTGTGTATTACAGCGAAAACTTGAAATCTTGATACAAAATTAACTATATCACAAGAATCTTCATACTCAATTACCTTATGCTGAAAAAAACCGCGTCGAAAAAGCTTTTCTTGATACGAGTTTTGGAGCTACTACACAATAGGGGGGGGGGGGGACTACCCACTTGAAAAATTTTCAAAAAATGACCCCCTAGGGGTAAAACATGCGGAGAATCCGAATTTGATATTTTCGAAGCGAAAAAAAACGCTTCCCTGACCTAGAGAAGGCCTGTGTATCGAAGCGAAAAGTCGCAACAATCGCATTTTTGCGACTGTTCGCTTCAATGTACAGGCCTTGCCTGAATCAAGGAAGCGTTTTTTTGCTTCGAAAATTTCAAATTCGGATTCCCTGCATGTTTTTACCCCTAGAGGGGTTATTTTCAGAAAAAATTTTCAAAATTTTTTCACGTGGGTGGCTCCCTGTTGTGTAGTAGCTTCCGAGTTTTGATGTTTGCCAATCTACTTTTTGCCGCTAATGTATTTTTACCTATAAGCTTGTGGAGTTCCATTCGAACCTATGCTATCTTGATCAGGCTCCCGAAAGTTGCCTTGTTGGTAATAACTATGTGGATCTTGATAAACTCCATTGCTTGCGTCGCCTAAAAAAATTTGAAATAT